>JAODAL010008955.1:0-113925 GCA_025379985.1 Phyllomedusa bahiana
CCCAGACAACATCTAGACTAAACACAACTCTAACAAACCATAAGGTCATGTTTACACATCAATTTGTACTTGCAGCATCAGTTTTCACCACTGTTCTGGACACAAATTGAAACAGGGTCACTAGGACTACATCTGTTCTGTTTAATTAATGTACAGCGTTTATGTGCCAGACACAAAAGTGCAGTCTACAACGCTTGTGTGCCCAATGGAGAACCAGTATCCGCTCGCTAAATAGGACGGACGTAATCCAACTGGGGCTACATTTGCCCTACAGAGCAATTCCTCTTGGCACTGCATCGAGTTGTACCAATTTATTATACATTTTTTAATTGAGAATCGGTCCATTTTATAACCATCAATCCAAATAGGGTAAAAAAAAAAAAAAAAAAAAAAATTTTACCCTCTCTAAAAATTAACTTTTAATAGTCATTTAAAAGAGTGTCATGTGACAATTACACACATAAGCTGATCGTAACTGACCTTCTTGTACCAAAAATGTCAAAAAGAACCAAATCGGGTCCAATTCTGTCCCTAAACCCAATTTTATCCCTGAAGGGCCCTTAGTGGGGTAACCACCCCAATAGAGGAGACCCCACAAATCTATTGCACCCTAAATGAAATCTCTAAAAACTATATAGGGAATAGATATTTCATTACAGTTATAGGGTGAAAAAAAGGCCAGTAAACGGTTGCTAAATAGATCAGACGTAGTCCAACTAGGGCTATGTTTGCCCTACAGAGCAATTCCTCTTGCACTTGGCACTGCAACAATTTAACTTTCCTCCTAGGTCACAGAATCCTCAATGGGGTCCCCCAGTGCTGCTGGTGAATAGAGATGGCGTGTCCCAGTTAGGACAGAGATGTGGGAGCTAGTTTGCTCTACCACCAAAATAAAGACATCCCATTTTATAACCTCTCTACAACAAGACTCCACGATTTGCACGCTCCTATTTTCCCAAACCATAAGGTCAAGTTCACACATCATATTTGTATACTTACAGCGTCATCTTGTTGCCACTGTTTTATATGCAAATTAAAACAGGGCCACTAGGACTAAGTCCGTCCTATTTTATGGCTGTACAGCGTTTATGCGCCAGACACAAAAGCGCAGTCTACAACGCCTGTGTGCCCAATGCAGAACCAGTATCCGCTTGCTACATAGGACGGACGTAGTCCAGCTAGGGCTATGTTTGCCCTACAGAGCAATTCCTCTTGCTCTTGGCACTGCATTGAGCTGTACCAATTTATTATACATTTTTGGATTCAGAATCGGTCCATTTTATAACCATAAATCCAAAAGAAGACTTCTACTCTCTCTAAAACTTACTCTTTTAAATGACTTAAAAGTTGTCACTGAATATCCATGAAAGTGACAATTAAACACACAAGCTGATCGGGACTGACCTTATTGTACCAAAAATGTCACAAAGAACCAAATTGGGTTCTATTCTGTTCCTAAACTGAAGTTTATCCCTTAAGGGCCCTTGGCGGGGTAATTGCCCCGATAAGGGCGACCGCACAAAGTTTTCCCCGTTGTTTGGGATGCAAATTAAAAAGGGGGCCACTGGGACCACGTCCGCCCTGTTGAACAGATGTATAACGTTTATGTGCCAGACACAAAAGTGCAGTCTATACAACGCTTGTGTGCCCAATGGAGAACTAGTATCCGCTTGCTAAATAGGACGGATGTAGTCCAACTAAAGCTACGTTTGCCCTACAGAGCAATTCCTCTTGCACTTGGCACTGCATTGAGCTGTACCAATTTATTATATATTTTTGGATTCAGCATTGGGTCCATTTTATAACCACTGCTAATAAATGATTTTCACACTCCCATTTTCCCAAAGCCAAGTCCAGACTGCATACAACTAACAAACCATAAGTAGATCTAACCCAATTTCTCAATAATTAGGTCAGTATAACTATCAGAAATCACTACACAAAACTACTGACTAAAGTGAAAAAAAAATTAAAAACACCAATAGGAACTGAACAGGGTTACACAGTAGCCAATAAAACAGATATGGATGGGGGCAGATTTCATTCAAGTGAAACAAAGCGTAATCTATTGAGACTGTTCATGATATCCACTTATTAAACCACATTCAACAGTCTATACCCAATCTCATACCTGTAATGGCTGCCGTGTGTAAACACAGTCCTGACGCGCGTTTCGCATTGGCTTCCAGGTCGGGACTATGTTCACCCACGGCAGCCATTACAGGTATATGAGATTGGGTATGGCTGTTCATGGTTTCTATAGGGTTAATAGTTTAACACACGGCAGCCATTACAGGTATGAGATTGGGTATGACTGTTCATGGTTTCTATAGGGTTAATAGTTTTAAAACCTTAGGTTTGGGGGATTTGTTATACTTGGGTTTAGTTTAACCCTTATTAAAATTTTACCCTATTTAGAACTATTTAAAAATTGTGTGGTTTAATAAGTGGATATCATTAACAGTCTCAATATATTACGTTTTGTTTCACTTGAATGAAATCTGCCCCCATCCATATCTGTTTTATTGGCTTCTTTATAACTGTTCAGTTCTTAATTGGTGTGTTTTTTAATTTTTTCACTTTTTATGTAATAAAAGTAATTATTTTGAGTCAGTAGTTGTTTTGTGTAGTAACAAACCATAAGGTCAGGTTCACACATCAGATTTTTATTTACAGCGCCAGTTTCCACCATTGAGTTGGACGCAAATTGAAACAGGGCCAATAGGACCACTTCTGCCCTGTTTAACGGATGTAGAGTTTATGTGCCAGACACAAAAGCGCAGCCTACAACACCTGTGTGTCCAATGCAGAACCGGTATCCGCTTGCTAAAAAAGGATTTGGGCATAGTCCAACCCGGGGGGAAATGGTATGCAAAGTGTGGCTCTCCAGCTATTGGGAAACTCCCATCATGTCTGCCGAGCTAGATTACATAAAAGGATGATGGGGGGGGTGGTTTCCCAACAGTTGGAGGCTGACTTGGCAGACCCCCGGGAAATAGGGCAAAGTTTGAAAAATAAAGAGGTGTACGGCCTGGGCGGCATCTACCCGAAAAAAGGGGGGCCAAACCCCAATTTATAGAAGCAACAATGTGGGTTTTTTTTTTTTGCCCCAAAGGGTCAAAAATTTCCCCTTTTAAAACAAAGCCCAAAAAAGGAAATCCAACCCAAAATTGGGATGAAAAACCCAAAAGAACTCTCCCCACAGACATAAACAACGCTGTTCCCGTCCACTGACAAAAAGCAGAGGTCTTGAACCCCCACCCTCAAGACCAAAAACAAATTAAACCGGGGTCCCAAATCAAAATCCCAAATTTAAAAAAACAGGTAACAACCCCCCCCCCCTAATGTTTAAAAAACGCTGCTGTTCCCATTCACTGACACAAAGCAGAGGTCCTGAAACCACCCTCAACACAAACATCACGAGGTTCAAGTCTATATCAACTTGAAAACCCAAACAAAAATGTAGGCAGGGCGCCTGTGGGTGGGGCCCCTTTTTGAAGGATTTTCCCAAACAAAGCCCCGGGAGGGCTGGCACGTGACCAAAGCTCCTCAAGCGGGACTTTTGCGCGCCGGAAAACCCTTAAGAAAGTTAAAAAAAACAAAAAAAAACTGTTCGCTCTTCAAAATGGCGCCGAGAGGTTTCGGTAACGAGGGATGAGGGGGCGGAAAAAAGCGAAACCCAAAAAATTTCCCCTCCCAACCCCCCCTTTTCCCTGGTGTGGGCCGGGACCCCGTAACCCTTCTCTCAGCACTCACCAGGGCCGGCTCCCGGGATACATCTTATTCCCCGTCAGTCCCCCCAGAAGGGGGAAAATAAAAAAGGGGGTAAAAATTCCACGCGAGTCAGAAAAAAGGCCGGCTCCCGGGGGGTCGGCCCCCTCAGCAAAAATCCCATCGAGTCCGCCACCTCCCCCGCCGCCGGGCCCCCTCCTTTTGACTGTACGCGACGCGAACTGAGGGCAGAAAAGGGGGGGGGACGTCGGGCGTCAGGGGGGGCCGGGGGTTGGGGTTCCCCATTCGTAGCGGTCCCCCGGCGGGGGCGGGGCCCGCCTGGCCCAAAATGATGTCATTGAGGGGGGGGAACAAAAAAAGGGCGGGTAAACACAAGGGGCGGGGCCAGAGCGGCGGTTATGGTTACTCAGTCAACAGCTACAACAACAGGTTCCTTTGGCTGTTTTTGTTTCGTGGCCGCCATCTTTGATGTGGGCAAACTATCCTCTGAGTCAGTGGTCTGCAAAAGTGCAGGCTCTCCAGCTGTTCGGATACTACAAACTCCCTCATGTTGATCGGTATATAAATGCATGTGGGAGTTGTAGTTTTTGCGCTGAGGTCGCTCTTTGAGGTACTGGCTGGGGGGGGGGGGGAAAAATGAGGAGTTGTTGGAGATTTGTAGGCAGGGCGCACTCTTTGTTTATCAAAACTGGCTTTGTTGCCCCTAGCAATTATCGTTTTTTAGCCAGGGCCACCATCAGAAATGTCAGGGCCCCATACAGTTGAAGTGTCTATATACATAGGTGCCATCTTGTCTGATGAGTCGTTCACTTTCCCTTCTCCATCCGCTCTAGACCGCCTGCAATACTATCGGGACTCCCCCCCTTTTTCACATTTCTTTTGCCCCCCCGCCCCAGTAGAAAGTCCCCTCCTTGTGCCCCCAATTGAATAAAATACCCCTTGGTGCTCTGGTAGTTAGGTAAGTACGGCCCTGGTGGCTAGGTATATAGCTTCCCCCTTAAGTAGCTAGTTATATAGGGCTCCTAGTAGTTAAATAAGTATATAGGTCCCCATTTCTGGTAGTTGGGGTCCCCAGAAAAGGTTTTGCAGGTGATAGGTTCCCTACGTGGAGAGTTCCCCGTAGGGAATCATAGATGCAAATCTCCGCTTTTTGGGGGGGGGGTCCCGCTTTTGGGGTCCCCCCCCCTCCTGGGAGAGTTGGCATTTTTCCTGCCGCCCGCAGGCGGCGGGGGTTTTTTAAATTGCGCGGGCAAAAATAGCGTGGTTAAAAAAAACCCGGGTTTTGGGGGGAACTACCCGGCTTTTAAAGGGGCAAATAAACCCGGCTATCAATGGGGGCCAACTACCTGGCCCTCAAGGGGGGGAAATGGTATCAGGGGGGCAACTACCTGGCTATCAATGGGGGGGGGGGCTAAAAATAGATTAAGGCCCCCAGTAGTTTGGTAGATAGGGGCTCCCAGTAGGTAAGTAGATAGAAACCCTCAGTAGGTATATAGGCAGATAGGCCCCCCAGTCGGTATGTAGGTAGATTAGGAGCCCCCAGTATGTGGTATTTGGGCCCCCAGTGGTAGTTGGGCCCCCCAGTGTTAGAGGTAGGTAGTGGGGGCCCCCCGAGGAAGGTAGATTAGGGGACCCCCAAAGGGGAGGGGAGGGATTTAAAGGGCCCCCCGGGAGGTTTAAAAGATCATAAGGGGCCCCCGATAGGTAGGTAGATAGAGGCCTTCCAGTAGGTAGGTAGATTTGCCGCCCCCCCAATAGGTATACAGGGGACCACCACTACGTAGGTAGGGCCCCCATTAGGTATGTTGGTAGATATGGATCCCCAGTAGTTAGGGGCCCCCCAGTTGGTAGATAGATTAGGAGCCCCCAGTAGGTAGATTAGGGAGCCCCCCAGTTGGTAGGGGCCCCTAGTAGTTAGGTACATAGGGGCCCCCCAGTAGGAAGGTAGATTAGTGGCTCCCCAGTAGGTAGGGGTAAGATGATAAGGGCCCCTCAGTAGATAGATAGGAACCCCCCAATAGGTATGTAGGTAGATAGATTGGTAGGCCCCCCAGTAGGTGTATGGATTGGGGTCCCAGTAGTAAGTTTTTGGGTTTTATTTAAATAACCCATAGGCAGGTAGATTTGGGGGAAACCCGTAGTAGGGGGAGATGGTGTTAGGGGCCCCGTTGGTGGTAGATTAGGGGGCCCCCAATAGGTATGTAGGTAGATAGAGCCCCCCAGTAGGTAGGTAGATTAGGGACGCCCCCAATAGGTAGATATATTTACGGCCCCCCAGTATGTATGTATGTAGATAGGGGCCCCCAGTAGGTAGGTAGGGGCACCACAGGAGGTAGGTTAATAGGGGCCCCCTAGTAGATAGGTAGATTAGTGGGGCCCTATTAGGGGAAGGTGATTAGGATTCCAGGAGGAGATAGTAGGGCCCCCAGCAGGTAGGTACTCGCCTTTCCATGCTTCTCTGGCGAGTCTGCCTGCTCTCAGCCTAGAACAGGAAGGTGGCGCAATGGTACTTCATAGCCACCAGCACGGCAGGGGGCATAGCTTTGCCCCTCCATTTATCTTAATTGTACGCACATCTCAAGGACACACATGCAATTGAAATAGCCTGCGGCCTGTTCTTTCTACCATTAGGGTATGTTCACACGGCTTATTATGGGACGCATTACGCCACGTATTTGGAGCAACTGTGCCTATTTGAACAAAAGTGCCCCCCATTACGTAATCCACGTTCCAGAGAATATGGTTAGCCCCTCTCCCCGTCGTAAAATACGATCGTGTTTTTGCGCGCGGGAAAAAAATTGAATGTCGGGCTGGCCGGCGTGAGTTTAAAGGCTTGGGCAGGAACTAGTTTGTGAAATAGTATTTAGGGAGTAAGGGGAGTCATTAAGGAGGGGGGGTCTATTAAAGGGGTGGTTTTTTTAAAAACCCCTCCCCCAAAAAAAGGGCCCATGTATGAAAAAAATTTTGCAGTAGGAAGCCTTTTTTTGCCCAAAAGAACCATTACTTTCTTTTACTGCTAGGAAATGAAGCGAGCTCAGATTGGTTTCTATGGCAGGGTGCGTTTGGGCGTATTCTGTAGGGCGGGACATGGGTAGGCGAGGAGGGCGACACTAGGGTGTACTCTCCTTTTCCCCGAACGGGGGTGGCGCCAAAACAGCATGACGCCGGGAAGAGGTAAATTTCGGGGGGCCCCCCTTAACTTTTACATAGCCTTACTGTGAAAAAGGGGGCGTACCTGCCCGGGGCCCCGGTCCCCCCTTCTTTTCCCCCGACCCGGGTGGGCCCTGTACGCGTATAGCAGCAGGGCGGGACAAACAAATTTTGTTCCCTCCCGGACAGAGGGAAAATAGTGCCCCCCCACCCCCACACACAAACACACGTCCGGACCCCCCCTTGCTTTGAAGCACCGCTGGCCGGTGTCTTTAAAATAGCTGGCAATTGGTGCATGCCCCTTTTTTTCAGTAAGGTATGTTCCACTGCTTAAAGGGGCTTTTCCCCCCAATTACCCATGGTAAGGGGGGAGGGGGGGCGAGCCCCCGGCCCCATGGCATTATTATTTCGGCGCGTTTCGCCTGAATAATTGACATTCATTCTTTCCCCTGGCGATTTTGCGGCAGGGAGGGGACGAATCCATAGTTCTTTTGAGAAATGTGGTTTTCCATAATGCGGGACGTTCTTGCCCCTATTTGCGCAGTACGGTGCAAGATAGTCCCCTTTTAAGCCCTGTGAACTTTGCCTTTGAGACAGATTGCCCCAGTTTTCTGCGCTCCGCTCCGGTCCAGCCAGTAAAAGATGTCCGTTGGCATGCTCCACTGCCCCCACCCCCGGGCCCGTCGTGCATCAGCAAGGGGGCGATGGATGTAGGAGGCAGGTATGTGATTTAGGTTACACATTTCCCGCAGGTACTGGGTTTAGTCAGCCCCTGACTAAATGTCCCCGACCCCCCCTTACGTGCACGGAAGGTTTTTGAAAGGGCAACTGAAAAGCGGGAAAGTCCAGGGGGCACGTACCCTCCCGGGCGCCCTTGGGGGTCATTGCTCCAGAGAAGACGCGCAGCGGAGGAACGGGCGGTGTTACCAGCCGCAGCCACTGACTGACTGCAAGGGGAAGTGGATTGTGGAAACGGTTTGTGCGGGGAGCGTGCTCTGTAGGTTATAATCATGGATCGTCTGTCAGACAGAGTAAGTGTTTTGCGCCCAATGCCCAGGCAGGGGGTTTGGCGCCCTAGGGGGATGTCCTACTCTGCCTAAAAAATCGCCCCGGGCCCTGAAGCCCCCCTGTTCTAAAAACCAAATTTCTGAGCTCAGCTTTCATTTTCCTAAAGCAGTACAAGAAATTTAATTGGTTGCTATTGGCAACAGACAGTATTACTGCCAGACAGTTTTCATACATAAAGCCCTTTATTTTTTGGGGGGAAGGGTTGTTTTAAAAACCACGTCCTTTTATAGACCATACCTCCTTATTAGGCCCCCCCTTTAATTTCCTTTTTAAAAAATAGTTGTCACGTAATTGTTTTTCCCGACGGGGTCTTTTAAAAATCCCCCCAAACAAAACACTTCCTTTACCAGGCTCACTCTATTTGTTTTTTTTTTTTTAAATACTTAAACCCGGTTTTAAAAAAATATAGCAGTTTTTTCCCCCAATTTTTTTTTTTAAGTTTTTTTTTTTTTTTGTGGGTTCTTAATGGTTTTATTTTATGTAAATTTTCAAATTTGATTTTAATTTTTGTTATTATTACAAGGGACGATGGTAAAAAAAAAAAAAAAGCTAAAAAAAGTCTTATTCACATTTTTTGACTCATTTATATTTTTTTTATTTCAAAAGTGCCCCTAAAATAAGTTTTTTTCTTAACTGTATCACTTTCCTGTCACAAAAAAATCTTAAATATAGGTAATACAAAGTTTTAGTTTCATTGGGGACAGGGCTAAAAGTTGACGTTTGGGCTGTTAGTGGGGTTTTTTTTCTTATTTTTAGTGTGTGTGTTTCCCTTTTTTTTTTTTTTTTTTTTACATATTGTGCCCCCTAAGAAAAAACATTTTTTTTCTTTTTTTTTTTTTACCCCATAGCTATAAAATTAGCCCAGTTTTTCAGTCAGAGCCTCTTAAAAAAGCATTATGGGCGAGCAGAACATGCATGAGCCCCGCCAATTTTTTTTTGACATCAACAGGCATGCCAAAAGCCACCCCCCAAGCACACCATATTTCACCCATTTTTGCCTGGAAACCCCGCAGCCTACCCAAAAATGTTTGCGGGCAGGGGCCTTTGGTTCCCTTCTCTAAACCCCGGTTTTTTTTTGTGTAAAAACCACAAAAAGAAAAAAGAACAAAGCCAACCTGGTATGTTTTTTGTCATCGGGGGAAAGCATCCCCACCTGGGGGCCCTTACTTGTGGGGGCCAGGGCAATGCCTTTGTGCCCATGGAAAAGGGGCCCCCTATTTTACAGTTAGAAAACCCCCTGTAGGGATCAGAGCTGATCTGTTCTGAAAGGGGCCCAAGAGCTCCGCAGTTACGACGCTGAAAACCCGGGGGAAACTGAAAGGTTCTGCATACATTGGAGTGCCTTTACAAAACCCATTGGGGGGGGGATGGTAATAATTCTCCCTCCCTTTTCCCCCTGGAGAGCCTGGCGCTGTGACCCCCGGCTCTGCCAATTAGAAAAAGTAACCCAGACCAAATGGTAATTGTGAGGATATACCAATCAGCTTCTGTAAAAATTCCCTTTTAATTCCCACAAATTTAAAAAGACTATCAACGAATAGTCCAAAATGAAAAAAAAACAGGCTACAACCCTAACGACGGGCGTGGGGGTCTTAAATCGGGCTTAAATAAAAACTAAATTTTAGAGATGTTAAATATAGGATACATATTTTTGCGCTGGTCCAGGCCCCCATTTTCCACTCCTTAAAAAAATCGTTGAGGAAGGAATTCTATGGGTGCATAAAAGGATTTAGCGCAGAAACTTTATGTAAAAACATCCAAAAATACCGATTGTGTCCTCTTCCCAAAATACTAAAGGCTTTTTCCCCCCTCACTGAGACCCCTTGTATCAGGAAAGGTTCTATAGCGAAAAATTTTTTCGAATTAGGGTAGATAGCCCCTTTAAAAGCCATTTTTATAATTTTCCGATTTTTTTTGGTGATACCAAGCGGTTTTTTCTTAGGAGAAAAAAAAAAAAGGAAAAATAATCATCTGTTAAAATGCGATTCACGGCCCCCGACCCCTTTATACCCCAAAACTGCTTTCATCAAACGACGATTTCTTAACAATTTCAGCTTATGACTTTAAACTTGTGGTTTATTTTCTGGTGGAAATTTTCTTCTCCCCAAAAATTTTTCTCTTTAATAGACAGTTTTTTTTTTTTTTAATTGAGGGGGGTTTCAATGGGGGTAAATCTCCCCTCCCTGGCCAACATTTTTATGGGGATGTGGGAGGAAATATTTTTATTTACAGATCAGAATGTTGTTTTTTTTTTTTAAACATAATTTTTATTCAAAGTTTTAAATAAATAAACAGAATTTGGGGACAAGGGGAAACAAGGGGAGTGTCAGGGTTAAACTTTCAAAAATACAAAATTTTATATGTCATCATTGGAAAAAAAAAAAGTAACTGTCCAAATATAAATCAACAAAAAAAATTATATATAGACAATAGAGTTTAAACCAATTATGAGGTAAAACGAGACTCTATGCAAAATGGGAAATAATCAATTTTAGGCCAAAAAAAAAAAAAAAAAAATTTGCAAAAAAACCACTGTAACGGTGCGGGGGGTTTACAGGGCGTATGCCCAGGCGCCGACAGGCCAAAAATCCGGGGGGTGGGGTCCTCTGTGAACACCGAGGCGGGGGTGGGAGCGGAGGACCAGCCCGGGATGGAGTCCCAAGGGGCCCCTGGTCTTTCCCCAGGCCCCCCGCAAAACGGGATGGACTTGGGGGTGCGGGGGCCCCCAGGTTTACTACCCCTGACGTGGGTACCCGCGGTGGGCAGCCGGGGGGCCCAAAACGGAATAGGGTTGGAATACAGGAACACAGGAAATGTACGCAGGATAAAGGGGGGTTAAAAGTTTTAAAATAGCACCCCAGGATACGGCGGGAAATGGGCGGGTAAATTTAGGTAAAAGGGCCGGGAAAACGGCAGGAACAGGAAAGCACATACAGGCAGGAACACAGCGGATACAGGGAAAACAAAGACACGAAAGGAAAGGACGGCCCGGAGCTCAGATGAAACCCAAACCTGGAAACCGATCTCAGGGGTTTTAAAAGGCTTTCCCAAAAGCAGAACCCGAGAAGCGGGAGGACTCAAGATGGGGAACAGCTGAGACAGCAACAGACTGCAAAAGAACGACCCAGAGCAAGGCAAAGGAAAATTCCTCTTATAGGGAGGGGTTTTGGGTAAAGAAGGGAAATAGGGCAGAGACAAGTAACCCCATAAAAGACAGGAAGCGCGCGGGCCCCAAGGCCCCCTTCCCCACGGGTTAAATTTTCCGCGGATTTTTTGCGCCGTTTGACCCCCAAAATCCGCCCTGAATAAAGGGGGGGAAGGGGGGGGGGCCCGGGGCGCGGCGGGGGGGCCGCTCCCGGGCCCCCTAGGGCAATGCATTGTTTACGGCGCGTCCGCGCCGTTTAAAAATTTTTCATGTCCTTTCCCCCCCCGGGCGGATTTGCCCCAGCTGGGAGGACGAAAGGATTCCCTGTTCTCAATTTAGAAACAGTGGATTACCGTAATGACTCCGACGGATTGGGGGCCGTAATTTAAGCGCAAAATCCCGGGGCCCGGGAAAACGGGGCCAATCCGTCCCGGGAAATTTAAACCGGGGTGAAGGGGGCCCAAGAGGAACAGGGCACACCAGGAACCCCGGGAAACAACGAACAGGGGCAGACCCGGCAAAACACAGGGACAAAGGGCAACGGGCCGCCCAGGGCCAAGGGGAACCGCAAACGTAAAACCCTGGAAAGAACCCCCCCCCCCCAAAAACCCCCTCCCCCCCCTCCAAATCACAAAAATGGGGGGTTTCCCCATAGGGCAGGGGCCTGCAACTTCTTCGGGGGGATCCCCAAAAACCCCAGGTAAAAGGCAAACACAGCCAGTTTGGAATACCTAGGAAATGGAGGTGCACAGGGGGAACAAAGGGGGCACTTGGCAAAATGGGAGGGGGGGGTCAAGGGGAGAGGGGCCGAAAGCCACGGGGGGTCAGGGAAAGGGTCAGGGCGAGACCGTAAGCCACGGGGATCAGAAGGGTCAGGGGGGAGAAAGTAAGCCCCGGGGACTCAGAAGGCTCAGGGGGGGAGGGAAGTAAGCCACCCGGGGAAATCAGAAGGCTCGGGGGAGACCCCTAGGGCCCCGGGGGCTCAGAGGTCAGGGCGGACCGTAAGCCCCGGGGGGCTCAGAAGGCCCCAGGGGGAGACCGTAAGCCACGGGGACTCAGAAGGTTCAGGGCGAAGAAAAGTAAGCCAAAAAAAGGGGATTCAAAAGGCTAGGGCGAGACCGGGAAAGCCACGGGGATTCAGAAGGCTCAGGGGGGAGACCGAAAACCCCCGGGATAAAAGGCTCGGGCGAGAAACCGTAAGCCACGGGGACTCGAAGGCTCAGGGCGGGGACCGTAAAACCACCGGGGGCTCAGAAGGACCTTGGGGGGACCCAAAACCACGGGGACCAGAAGGGGGCCCTGGGGGGGACCGTAAAACCACAGGGACTTGAAAGGGGCTCGGGCGGGAAATAAACCAAGGGGGAATTTTAGAAGGGACGCCTGGGGGGGGGGCCCTAAAAACCACGGGGATCAGAAAGGGTTGGGCGGGGGCCCCTAAACCACGGGGACTTGAAGGACGCTCTTGGGGGGGGACCCTAAGCCACGGGGACCCCAGAAAGGGCGCTCTGGGCGGGGAAACCCTGAGCAAAGGGCCCAAAAGGGTGCTCTGGGGGGACCATGAGCTAGGCCAAACGGGTGCTCTGGGCTGGGGCCCCTGGTAGGGCCAAAACCGGGTTACTCTGGAGGGCCCTGAGCTAGGCCAAAAGGGTGCTCGGGTGGACCATGAGCTAGGCCAAACGGGTGCTCTGGGCTGGACCATGACTAGGCCAAACGGGGGGGCTCCCGGGGTTTGGAAAAATTTACTAGGCCAAAAAGGGTGCTCTGGGCGGGGCCATGAGCAAAGGGCCCAAAAGGGGGCTTCCCGGGCTGGCCCCTGGCTTTGGCCCAAAAGGGTTGCTTGGGCTGGACCATGGGGGCTAGGCCAAACGGGGGGGCTCTGGGGTGGACCATTGGGTAGGCCAAAAAGGGTGTTTTGGGTGGGCCATTTAGCAAAGGGCCAAACGGGGGCTCTGGGTGGGCCATGAGCTAGCCCAAAAGGGGTGCCCCTGGGGGGTTTGGGCCATGGGGCCCAAACCCAAAAGGGTGCTCTGGCTGGACCAAAGATTTGGGGGAAAAAGGGTTTCTCTGGGCTGGGCCATGAGGTTTGGCCAAACGGGTGCTTGGGCTTTGGGCCATGAGCTAGGCCAAAAAAGGGTTTCTCTTGGGGTGGCCCCTGAGCTAGGGCCCAAAAGGGTGCCCCTTTGGGTGGACCCTGGGCTAGGGCCCAAAAGGGTTTCTCTGGGTGGGGGCCCTGGTAGGCCAAAAAGGGTGCAAAGGGGGTGGGGCCATGAAACTTAAAAGGGCCTAAACGGGGTCTGGCCCGGGCCCTGAGCTAGGCCAAAAAAGGGGCTCTGGGCTGGGCCCTGAGCCTGGCCAAAAAGGGGAAACTCTGGGCTTGGGCCTTTAGCTAGGGCCAAAGGAAACTCTGGGCTGGACCTTGGAGCTAGGGGCCAAAAAGGAAGGCCTTTTGGGCTGGACCATGAGCTAGGCAACGGGGGAGGACCTTTTAGACGAGGGCAGGGGGCCCCCCCCGGGGATCCATGGCCCCTTTTTTAAATGTAACGGTGCGGGGGGTGACAGGATGCCCAGGGGCCGAACCCCTGACTTTCCCGGGTTTTGGGTCCCTGTGATCCCCCCCAGGCGAGGGGGGTAGTGGAAAGGGCCCCGAAGGGGGGTGGGCTAAGGGGGGGCCCTGGTCCCTTTGCCCCCGAGCCCCCCACAAAGCGGGTACCTTGCGGTGACAGCCGGGGGGCCAAAACAGGAAACCAGGCGGTGGAATACCCGGAAACAGGAAAAATGTACGCAGGATTAAAAGGAGGGGTTTAAAAGGGACACATACCCACAGGATACGGCAGGAACTGGGGGTAAAACATCAGGGGACAAAACCAGGGAAAAATGGGAGGAAAAGGAAAAGCAAAATACAGGAAGGGAAAAAACAAACAGGAGACACAGACCACAAACCCGGAGGACGGCCAGGAAACTCAGATGACCCAAAAACTGGGCCAGCTCTCAGGGGTTAAAAGGCTCCAAAAAAGCAGACCTGAGAAAGTGGCAGGGGGAATCCCAAAATGGAAACAGCTGGGGGCACCAAACAAAAGGGCTGCAATGAACTGGAAACCCAAAACAGGCAGGGAAAATTTCCCCTTAAAGGCAGGGGTCGAGGTAAAGGAAAAGGGGGGGAAACCCCCCGAAAACAAGTAACCCATAAAAAACAGGGAAATGCAAACGCGGGGCCCCTAGGAGGTACATGAGCACACCAGGAACCCCGGGAAACAACAGGACAGGACAGGCAACAAAGAAGTAAAGCACGGCCCATGGCCCAAGGCAGGGAAAAAAACCCCGGGGTTGAACCGTGGGCAAAAAAAAAAAATAAACCATAAATAAACCCAGCACTTGGGTAAAATTTAGAATTTTTTTTAACCCCCATATAGGTGGGTTTTTTTGCTACATTGAAAGAAACCCCCCCCGATTTGGGTGGGGCCCCCAGTGATTTTCCCGGATTTTTTTCAGGTTATACTAATTAAACACCCTGAATTTAAAAATTTAAATTATCATTTTGGATAATTTTTATCATAGATTTTTTTTAATATTAACCCTTTGGGGGAATTCCTAATAATATGATTAGTGGGAAAAAACCCTTTAACCCAAAACCATCTGGCAAAAAAATTTTATCTTGAACGCAACATCAAAGTCACCCACGGGCAAAGTGATTAGAAATAAAACCCCCAGGAGAAATCATACGCCCCAAAAAGAAACTAAGAAAAGTTGGGAATACAAAATAAATAAACATAGGTTTTAGATTTATTAAAACAACTGGTTTTTCCGAAAAAAAAAAACGCAATATTGGAAAGGGAAGAGGGTATCTTAAAATCGCCCATTTTCAGCTAAAAGAAAATAAAGGGGTAAAAAACCCCCCAAAAGTATACAAAATCTTTTTGGGTAATTTTTACATTCATACCACATTTTCTCCTCAATAAAAATCACTTTTTTCAAAATAACCAAAAAAAAACTTTCTGTATTATAGTGCATCATTTAATTTCAAGAAATCATTCAAAAGGAGTTAGATTTGTACCTAGGAAGGCTCCAATATTGGATCCAGTATATCACCCAGCCTGTACAATAGTCATAATACTCACATAAAGACTTGGCTAAAATATAAGGGATCGTATATATGTGGACATCAAACATGCCTCACTTGTCAGTATATTAATACAGGAGAAAAATTTACATCTTTTGTCACTAATAAGACCATAGTGTACAACAATATATAAATTGTAATACAAAATATGTTGTTTACCTTTTTTCCCTTTGAAATATGTCGTATACAATTGTGGGATGTACAACTACACCTCTAAAAGTAAGAATCAGACGACATCTATCGATGCCCAAAGGATACTTGGCGACATAATATGTCGGCAGTTTCTAAGCATTTTCTTGAGGTACATGCCGGAGATTTAACATCTCTGAAGTGTTTCCTGCAGAACGAGGAGGCAATCAAAGGGATAGGTTGCTCAAAGTGGAAGCTAAGTGGATATTCAGACTAGGAACGAGACAACCGCATGGTCTCAACATTAAGGATGATATACTATGTCATTATTAAATAGTATTATGTGTTCTCTGTTCTATTCTGTGTAACAAGTTTTATATGTTAATACAATGCTGCCTGATTTGTTTCATGATTTTATATACATACATATATTGTTTTTATACATATGTTATAGATTCCGGGCAACATTGAGTTAACATAATTAGATGAGGATGCACGTGAGTTCCGGTATCCTATTTAAGATCTGTGTGAACACTAGGGAGTAGACCAAGACTAAGGTAGTGTTACCGAAACGCGTCGGTCTGTTCACACTCAGGCATGCGTATGTGCGGCCCTTGGTCGTTATGGTTGTAGCCTGTATACATGTATGGACTATTCGTTGATATGTCTTTTTAACTTTTTGGAATTAAAAGTTTGGAATGTTATCAGAAGCTGCATATGGTATATCCTCTATTACATTACCATTTTGGATGCTGGTTACTTTGTCTAATTGGATTGCTACAAACACCGGTGGGAGCTCCCGGCTGACCGTGCATCCGCTGCACATTTGGATGGTGGCATACAGACTGTGGGTAAGCTGAAAATTGTTTAACTAACCGGCTCTGCCCTCTCACAGCAGCACAATTAGTCTGCAGCGGCAAACTCTACACAGATGTTTTTTTTTTTGTTTAACTGAATTTTATTATTTTTTTTTCAAACAGATTAGATTACATGTCAAATGAACAGTATACAGCAGTAAGTCTTATCTGTATCAAAGGAATAACAAAGCAAGAGATACTCGTCAAGTAACATTTTTCAGTATTAGTATCCACTCAGTAATGTAAAATAGGAAACCTACAAAAGACAAAGGGAGACAACAGATAAGACACATTAGGAAATAACAGTAAAGGCGAAAATGCAAACACAGTTGTATATAGTATCCGTAAGATAGTCAAATCAGTGCTACAGATCACTCAAAACAAAGAAGGTATCCCAAGGTTTCCAAATTGTATCAAAGACCTCTAATCTATTATTAAGAAGGGCTGTGAGATATTCCAGATTACTAATCTCCTTGTATAAATCATTCCGAGATGGAATAGACTTTTGCTTCCAGAACCCAGCGATTAAACACTTTGCTGCTGTTAGGATAGATACAGTTGAAACCAGGACTTTCCATAAACTGTATAAAAAGCCCCATCTGCAGGTTTTTCTCACTCTCTGACATGAAATCAGAATAAACCTTCTCCGTTTTAGGTCAATTAGGAACCAAATTTATTTCTATTTGCCAAATGCAGAATAATGAGAGAGAATTTAAGACATTTTTATTACTTTCTACAAAGTCAGAAGTTTCCATACACTGGGATTACTATGGCTTTAAACAATTTGGGACCGCCCATATGATAAGGTCTGGTCTTTTGAAGCTTCTGATAAGTTTATTTGCAACATCTGTGTTTTTTTTTTGTTTTTTTTTAAACATATTTTATTTGCATTTTCAAATAACAATCATGAATCTCTGACATGTTAAATTATTTGTATCATAAGTTGCATAGTCTCAAGGCCATGTGCCTGAGGTATGAAAACATCACATACAGAGTCTAAAACATCAACATAGAGAAATGAAGCATAATAAACAGAGAAAACAGAGTAAACCTGTTAACAACATGCTAACAACATGCGTATGCGTCTTTTCCTCCTCTCACTGAGATTTTGTTACTATTTAAATTTCGTCCTGGGAGCTTGCAGTATTCACACCTGCAATCTTCCCAGGGTACCACAGATCTCTCTCCGCCCCCTGTCATTAGTATTCACTATTTAAATGCACAACACACGAATACATGTGTACCGTGAACAAGGGCGATTTGTTACGCCCGAAACGCGTTGGTCCTCACTTGTCCTGCACCCTGTCTGCATGTTGGTTGAAATAAAGTAACCTGTTTTACCGCACCGCTGGATCCATTCCATTATATTTCTGCAAGTGTACGTTTGGCCTTGGCTGTCGGCCAGGATCCCTGACGGAGGAAGGTTACCCAGCTGGAAGTATCCAAGTTAATACAGAGGAGAATGTGGTGAGCGCTTTCCGTTTTTCTTCTTGTTTACCACAGATCCCTTCTTTGCAGTACCATCCCGTGTACTTGAACACCTGCATGAGAGCTCCTATCTTCCTATCAGAGTAATGCGACTCTATAAAGGTTCTCCACCTCCTGAAGAATCCCTTGGTGCGGGTCTCCTTGTGCCTTTCAGTTTCTAACCTGTTGGCTATGAGGTAGTCCTCTAACTGTTTTATTACCCCGGAGATGGGCGGGAGAGTGGGCTTCAGTCAAAACTGCAGTAAGCTTCTCTTCGCCGCTAAAAGGGCAATATGAACTATACCGGGGTTGCCGGTGGGGTGTGTTAACTCCCCAGGAACCTCTCCCTCGTCCATGTCCGGAGGTCTAGGATAATGAAAGATCAGAAACTCATAATGTTTCTCCAGATGAACCTCAAAGTGTAGCTTAATGTATTGGAGAACTGTATCCCAGTAGGTCTGTGTATAGCTACATTCCCATAAGCCATGCCATAGATCCGTTTTGTGTGCGCCACATTTGGGACAATGCTGTAATCTATCTGGGAAATGTTTGGAAGGGGGGATATTAAAAGCGTAGATGCCGTTATGTATAATCTTAAAATAAGTTTCACGCCAGGTCTCACAGGTAATATGTTTATGTATGACCATGATACCTTGTGGGATCAAGTCTGGGATCCGATCATTCCCCAATCGGCGACGCCAATATTGGAATGCCTGGAAAGCTACTCGCTTTCTACACCACCCTCTCATATCAGCGTAAAGTCCTGAAAGGGAGCAAGAATCCTTGTGTGTGGTGACAAACATGTCGAAATCATTGGGGATAGTCTCCTTGGAGACATCTCTTAGCCTCCCACTGCAGAAATAAAAGAGCTGATAGGCGGCCAAAAGATGTGACTCCGGTAGGGAGAATTTCTTGATCATTTCCAAGGGCTTCAGCCATCTGTGTAACTGCGGGTGCATCAACTGCCCCACGGTAGCTAAGCCACACACTCTACATTTCTGAAACATTGGGTTGCTCCTACCCAAGGGAAACTCGGGGTGATCCCAAATGGGCATGTCTGTCACGGATGCCCCTGCGACCCTCGTCCCGGGTCGCAGGCGCATCCGTGCCCCTCACCCGAGCGGCGCCGCATGTCGGGGCGCGGGTGCGCTCATTCCCCTGCTCCTTCGGGAGCAAACTTACCCCGCCGCGATCCTGCTGCAGGCTCGGTCCCTCGGCGCGCGCGGCCCTGCCTCCTAGGGCGTGCGCGCCGGCAGTGTTAAATTTAAAGCGCCGCCCGCTATAGTACCCCCCCCCCTTAGGTCTCCCCCTTTGTTAGGCCGAAGGAACCTGGGAACAAGATCCTGGTCCAAGATATTAGATTCTGGTTCCCAGGACCTCTCTTCGGGACCGATAGCCCTTCCAGTCGACCAGAAAGAACCTTTTACCCCTGATGTTCTTTATGGCCAAGATGTCCTTGACCTCAAATACATCGGAGGGCTCTACCACCGGAGAAGGAGACGCACTCTTTCGAGAGAACAGGTTCAAGACCAGGGGCTTTAGGAGGGAGACGTGGAAGGCGTTAGGAATCCGAAGAGAAGGGGGTAGGCAGAGCTTGTAGCAAACTGGATTAATCTGACGGAGCACTCTAAAAAAGCCCCAGAAACCGCGGACCCAATTTATAGC
Source organism: Phyllomedusa bahiana (assembly GCA_025379985.1). Lineage (NCBI taxonomy): Eukaryota > Metazoa > Chordata > Amphibia > Anura > Hylidae > Phyllomedusa > Phyllomedusa bahiana. Next base: position 19,331 of record JAODAL010008955.1, read on the forward strand.
TGGGGACCTTGAGGCGTACGTATCTGGCAGAGAGCCACACCTTATCTCCTGGCTGGAATGTGGGAGGGGGCCTCCTCCTCTTGTCGGCCTGGGTCTTCATGCGGGCAGAGGCCCGGATTAAGGCAAGTCGGGTCTCCCGCCAAATGGCCTTGATGTCCTGCACTAGGTTGTCCACAGCGGGAACCTCGGAAGTCGTAGCCAAAGGGAGGGGCGGGCGTGGGTGACGACCGTAGACCACCAGGAATGGAGAAACGCCTGTCGAATCAGAGTCCCGATGGTTGTAGGAAAACTCAGCCCACGGAAGCAGCTCGGCCCAGTTGTCCTGATGGCCGGACGCGAAATGGCGCAGGTATTCACCCAATATCTGATTCACCCTCTCCACTTGACCATTAGTCTGGGGATGGTAGGCAGAAGAAAAGTCCAATTTAACTTGCAAGCGAGAACACAGGGCCCGCCAAAACTTGGGGACATATTGGACGCCCCGATCAGACACAATATGCGAGGGTAATCCATGCAGACGAAAAATATGCTGGAAAAAATGTCCCGCCAGTTGAGGAGCCGAGGGAAGACCAGGGAGTGGCACAAAGTGGGACATTTTAGAGAATCTATCCGTGACCACCCAGATGACAGAATTCCCCGAAGAGGGCGGAAGGTCCGTGATGAAGTCCATGCCTATGTGTGTCCATGGAGACTCTGGGACGGGCAGAGGGACTAAGAGGCCCGAGGGCCTATGGCGTGGAACCTTGTTCCAGGCACACGTGACACAGGAGAGAACAAAGTCTTTGATGTTCTGGGGCATTGTTGGCCACCAGTAGCGCCGTGAGATGAGGGCGTGGGACTTTCGTATCCCGGGGTGACCAGCCAGAAGAGAACTATGCCCCCACTCCAGAATTCTCCGTCTGAGCGCTGGACGAACGTAGGTTTTGCCCGGTGGTACCCTCCGAAGATCCACAGGAGCTGCGTGGATCAGCCGTTCGGGAGCAATAATGTGCTGGGACACAGGTTCTTCTCCAGTAACGTCAGAGGATCGGGAGAGGGCATCAGCCTTGACGTTCTTCTCGGCCGGCCGGAAGTGTATCCTGAAGTCAAAGTGAGAGAAAAAGAGTGACCACCTGGCCAGGCGAGGATTCAAACGCTGGGCAGTCTGGAAGTACTGAAGATTCTTGTGGTCCGTGAAGACGTCGACTGGGTGACGGGCCCCCTCCAGTAAATGTCGCCACTCCTCCAGAGCCAATTTGATGGCCAGCAGTTCCCGATCTCCTATGGTGTAGTTACGTTCAGCCGGCGAGAAAGTCCTGGAGAAAAAAAGGCAAGTAACCGTTTTGCCTTTAGGGCTCTTCTGGGTCAGGACTGCCCCTGCTCCCACGGAAGAGGCATCCACCTCCAGGCTGAAGGGCTTATCCGGATCCGGGCGAACCAACTGCCGGTAGTAGTTGGCGAAACCCAGGAAGCGTTGAATCGCCCGAAGACCGACAGGGCGTGACCACTGCTGGATCGCGGAAAGTTTAGCTGGGTCCATCTGCAGACCACGATCGGAGACTATGTACCCAAGGAAAGGAAGACTGGCCTGGTGGAACCGACACTTCTCCAGCTTGGCATACAGTCGATTGTTCCGCAGACGTCGCAGGACCTGGCGTACTTGTACCCGATGAGTCTGTATGTCAGGAGAAAAAATCAGAATATCGTACAGATACACTATGACGCAGGTGTACAGCAAGTCTCTGAATACGTCATTGATGAATTCCTGAAATACGGCTGGGGCGTGGCATAGCCCAAAAGGCATCACGAGATACTCGAAATACCGTCCCGGGTGTTGAAAGCCGTTTTCCACTCGTCCCCCTCACGGATTCTGACGAGGTTATAGGCACCGCGCAGGTCCAATTTAGTAAACACCTTGGCTCCACGAAGACGATCAAAGAGCTCCGATATCAGGGGTAGAGGGTAGCGATTTTTCACCGTGATCTTGTTCAGCCCCCTGTAATCGATACACGGCGGAAGAGACCCGTCTTTCTTCTGGACGAAAAAGAAGCCAGCCCCGGCGGGCGAGGAGGACTTGCGTATAAACCCCTTTGCCAAATTCTCCTGTATGTAAGCTGACATGGCCTGAGTCTCAGGCATGGACAGAGGGTAGACCCTACCCGTGGGGGACTGGTTCCGGGAAGGAGGTCTATGGGACAGTCATATGGCTGATGTGGTGTTAGCTTCTCAGCCTGTTTCTCCGAGAACACATCTCCAAAATCCTGGTACTCCGCTGGCAGACCCGGTAGAGACTTGACGGACGACTGGGAAGGAGAGATGGACACCGAACATGGTGCCACCAAACAGAGATTCTGGCACTCCGATCCCCAGCGTAGAACTTCGCCTGTCCTCCAATCAAGCGTAGGGGCGTGACGTTGCAGCCAGGGTAGCCCCAACAGGATCGCCGAAGAAGCGCGAGGCAGGACATGAAAGGAGATCTTCTCCATGTGTAGGACCCCTACCCAGAGGGTAACGGGCCAGGTGATGAACTGGATGGAGTCGCTGAGAAGCTCCCCACTGACGAATGAGATGAGCAACGGCTTTTTCAGGCGGATGACTGGCACGCGATAGCGAGACACCAGGGAGGCATGAATAAAGTTCCCGGCAGAGCCGGAGTCCAGGAAGGCGGGAACCCGAAGAGATAGGCCAGCATCCGTGGTTACCTCCACTGGCAACATCAGTCATGGAGAGGAAGACTGAGCACCTAGGGATGCCTCTCCTACGGCTCCTAGGTGCGAGCGTTTCCCAAACGCTGAGGACGCTGCGGACAGCTCATACGGAAATGGTCCGGACTGGCGCAGTAGAGGCAGAGGTTTTCCATCCGGCGGGACAGCTCAGACGCTGACAAGTGAGCCCGGTCCACCTGCATGGGTTCTTCAGTGGAAACCTGAGGAGGAGGCAGTGGAGATCTCTGGAACACAGGAGCCAGACGAGGTAGATGGCGAGCTTGTGCCGAATCACGCTCCTGGCGGAGCTCCTGCTGTCTTTCTGCGAAGCGCACGGCACTGCGGGTGGCCAGGGGGAGGAGCGTGCTCAACGAAGATGGAAAATCCCTTGCTGCCAGCGCGTCCTTTACTCTGCTTGACAGGCCCTTCTTGAAAGTGGCGCAGAGCGGCGTCATTCCACGACAGCTCGGAGGCTAGGGTGCAGAACTGGACCGCATAATCTCCTACGGAGGAGTCCCCCTGACGTAGGTTCAATAGCGCTGTCTCCGCAGAAGACGCTCGCGCAGGCTCCTCGAAGACGCTGCGGAATTCTGAGACGAAGGCCTGTAGGTCTGCGGTCACTGGGTCATTCCGGTCCCAAAGAGGCGTCACCCAGGCCAGGGCCTTCCCGGATAACAGGCTCACCACGAATGCCACCTTCGACCTTTCGGTAGGAAACTGGTCGGCCATCAGCTCCACGTGCATGGAGCACTGCGTGATGAAACCTCTACAGAGCTTCGAGTCCCCGTCAAACTTGGAGGGTAGAGGAAGGCGAAGCTTCGGGCCCACGGTTGCCAGCGGGACGGCCGGGGGTATAGGAACTGCTGGCGAAGAGGCAGGTTGCGGCTGCTGGGACGCCAGGAATTGGCGCATCATGGCGGACAGCTGACCCAATTGCTGAGCTTATTGCGTGATCTGCTGCGACTGTTGGGCGATAATGTTCGTGAGATCCGCAAGACTTGGCAGGGGCACCTTGGCGGGATCCATGGCTGGATCTAACAGTAACGGCTGGGTGGTGGATCCTCTGGACCACCGCAAGCGATGGTAGTTAAGCCACGCCAGGGAACGGAATCTAAGTAGCCCCCGGTTTTCACCAGAGCCCGCCGCAAAGCGGGGTGGACTTGCTGCGGCGTGAGGCTACCAGGTCGTCCCCCTGACGTGACTTGCTTGCAATGGCGGCCGAGGTGCAGCGAGGTACAGAATCGTAATCCAGGAATTGTAGTCGTGGGCAGGCCGTAGGTCAGGGCAGGCGGCAATAGTTCGTGGTCGTGGACAGGCAGGAAGGTCAGGGCAGGCGGCAGAGGTTCGGAGTCGAGAAACGTAGCAAGAGGTCTGGTACACGGTAAGGCGAGAATATACTTTTGGAACGCTTTCTCTAGGGCTCGGGGCAACATAGATCCAGCAAAGGAAGTCCCGCTGACGTCACCAATAAATAGGGGCAGCACCTGGCAAGCAGTCAATTGTCGGCGCGCTGGCCCTTTAAATGCACAAGGACGAGCGCGCGCTAGGGTGCGGGCACGCGCGCCACAGCCAGCAGGGGACGGCGACAGAGCAGGAACGAGGTCAGGTGAGTGACCGGAGCGAGCGCGCCCACGGCCCGTCCCACGGCCAGCAGCGCCACCCGTCCCGGGCAGGGATCCCGGAGAGAGGGCACGGGTGCGCCTGCCGCTACACTGGCCCAGTGGGACTGAGACAATTTCGGACCCAATTCTAGTAGTTCGCTTTTAGACACATTTACTTTATACCCTGACAACACGCCGAAATGTTGTAGGGCAGCTAACACAGGGGAGAGGTGCATCAGGGGGTCTGACATAAACAATATAAGATCATCGGCGAACAGAGCAGTTTTTACCTCTTCGTCTCCTATCTGTATTCCCGTAAAAAGGTCGGAGTCCACGAGCAACCGCGCTAGGGGCTCCAAGGCCAGGTTAAAAAGTAAGGGGGAAAGCGGGCACCCCTGTCTTGTGCCCTTTTGAAGGAGAAATTTTGGAGAAAGGAAACCTGTAGTATGTATTTGTGCCATTGGGGTGTCATAGATGGCTGAAAGGAAAGACCTAAATGTCCCTGTAATCCCCAAGGTATCCAGAACAATCCAAAGCCAGTCCCAGCAGACATTATCGAAGGCCTTTTCTGCATCCAAGGCCAATAAAACAGGCTGCTCTCCTGGCACAGGTTTGTGTCGGATTCTCTCTAAGGCCGTGTTCACACGGCTTATTCCCGACAGATTTGTGAACCGTATTGAGCTCACAAATTCGGCGTGAATAAGGGGCGGGACGGGGGCGGTGCCAGAGCGCGGCGGGGGGCGCCGCTCCCCGGCCCATAGACAATGCATTATCTACGGCGCGTACGCGCCGTAAACATATGTGCATGTCACTTTTCCTCCCCGCGGCGGATTCACCGAGCGGGGTGGAGCGACAGAATCCACTGTTCTCTATGAAAGCAATGGATTACCGTAATGACTCCGACGGATTGGCGCCGTCCTGCAGCGCAAATCCGGCGTGCAGAACGGCGCCAATCCGTGGCAAAATAAGACCAAGAGGCGTCCCGTTTCCTGGTACTCGTGCCTCTACTATGGTCGGTTACGGTTGCCTCCGCTGGTCCATGTGAGCGGGTAGGCAGACTGGAAGATGAGGCCTCCTTGGACGTCGCAGATCGATTCTTTCCAGGTGATCTGGCTGTTCTGGAGAGGGAAGTCTTCCCGAGGTTCAAGATATCACGTAAACCCTCCTCTGCTTCCGCGGCCGAATAGAAGAGTCTGGGAGGACCCTCTGGGTCAGGCACTTTGAAGATAGCGGGATAGAGGATCTGAAATCTGATCCTCCGCCGGAAGAGGGTTGTGCATATTCCACCCGAGGCTCGCCGTCTCTGCGATACGTCAGCCGAAAAGTCCTGAAATAGTAGAACTTTGTGACCTTGGAGGAGAAGTGGCTTGTTGAGCCGGCGATAAACTCTCAAAATCTCAGTCTTGTCGTTCATGATCACCGTTCGGCCCCTCTGTCATTGCTGAGATTTGACTACTTGAGAGGTGGGTCTTTCTGGTCCCACTCGGTGGATTCTCTCAATGTGACAACTATGCTCAATGTCCAGGGCGGCTGGTAGCTCCTCTTGACATAGAGGTTGGAGATCACGCTGCTTGAATGTTTCAGGGAGGCCCACCAGCCTCAGGTTGCTCCGTCTGGAATGATTTTCGAGGTCTTCGATGCGGTCTTGTTGCACCAAGTGGGCCTTGGCGCAAAGTTTCAGGCGGGCGTTCAGGGTGCTTTTGTCTGTCTCCAGGTAATTTATTCTTGTTTCCAGTTCCTCTACTCGGACCGAATGTGCATGCACGTCTTGCTGTATTTTCAGCAGAGGGGTTGGATAGTGGATTCTAGAGCCGCCTGCAAGTCTGGAGCTATTTGTCTCGCAACTTCCGTGGCAAGTAGCTTGTAATCAATGGTGAGATTAGTGGCAGTGTCCTGCAAGAAGGAGCTGGGAGGAGAATCTGAGAACTCTGCCGCCCTCCTGTTGCTGCTGCTACTGCTTTGCTCCCCTTCCTCCTCTCTACATTGCATGTGGCTAGAAGACGCCATTTTGGCTGGGACGTGCAGATGGTCTCAGCCTGCTCCGGATTTTTGGGCACTGCGGAGCAGGTATTTCTCCATCAGGGAGAGGAGCGGCCCGTGTGTGGGGGGACCATGATCCCTTGTGTTTTAAGTGCTGGCAAATGCAGTAGGTAGTCCGTGACCCCTGCCCGAAACTAAGAGGGCCTGGGTTTCTCTGGTGTGCCTGTTGTGTTACTGCACCGTGCCAGCGGGTGTCCCCCGCTCAGCCCCAGATGATCAGATACGGGACCCCACACAGCTTTGCGCCCCTTGTTGTGTTAGGGGCGCAGAGTCTTTAGCCCGTCGCCCCTTGCAGTCCGCCCGACAATGTCCTCAAGCGCCCCCTTACTGTGGTCACAATGCAGGCCCGAAACTGCGGATCCCTCCTCTGACTCGCGCTGTAGGACTTCTGGCCGCTACTTGCAGGCGGGAGCGGGCGGGCAGACGCGGCGTCTCGTAACCGGCGATTCCGGTCTCGCAGGTATGCGCCCGTGGTCACAGCTCAGACCGGGCATGGCGGGTCTTGTCACTGGTGCGTGCCGCAGATCCGACAGTCACTTGCTGGCGGGAGCGGGCAGGCAGACGCGGCGTCCCGTAACCGGCGATTCCGGTCTCGCGGGTATGTGCCCGTGGTTGCGGCTCAGACCGGGTACAGCGGGACTCGTCACTGGTGCGCGCCGCAGATCTGGCAGTCACTTGCTGGCGGGAGCGGGCGGGCGGAAGCAGCGCTCCGCGATCGATGCCTCCGGTCTCACAGAGAGCGGACCGCGGCAGGAAAGGTGCGCCGGTGTGCGGGTTAACCGGGGGCTGCTGCCCTCACCGGTCTGTCTGTTAAAAACAGCAGTTTGGGGGGTTTTTTTTACCGGTGGGCACGGGGAGCCGAGGCCCTTTTTTCAGTTCCCCAGCCTGGCCCCCGGGAAACTGGAACGCAAAATCTGTGTTAAATTTGAACACTTGTGGATGTTTTTTATTGCACACCAAAACACCGCTTCTGTGTGTAACATAGGGGAAAGTCTAAAGAAATCACCATGATATAAGGAAGAGAATTGGGGACTTGACAATTTGGGGTCATCCTTGGGTGAAATTTCCAGATACCTGAAGGTTGCCTGTTCATCTTGTAAGACAGTGACAGGCAAATTATTGAGGGAAATACGTTTCCCCCTAGAATGCTCCTACTTTTTATAGGGAGCGCATGGATAGACCGCGGTACCGAGTGGCCCGGATCGGTGAAGGGGGAGAGCCGACAGTCCTTTTGTCAGTAGCACTATGCTGCTGACATGTTTTTGTATAAAGCGTTCCCCAAACCCCCTTTTTGTCTGGGTCGGCTTTCCTGGAGTGGTCAAAAAGGGGGGGGTGGGCCCCTCCCCGCCCCGGGGGCGGGGGTCAGGCCCCATAAAGGGCCCGGGGCTGCGGCCTGTCATGGCTGCTGAGCGGGAGTGCTCAAGCCACATGGTAAGGGAGCCCTGTTACTGCATGTAAAGGTCTCTGTACAAGAGGACTGAGTTGTCTCTGCTGTATAGGGCCATTACGGTTTAGTTAGAGCTCAGCCGAGGGGGATTTTGTTTTGTAAAAATTTTGCCTGCGTTAAAGCTGTGTTATTTTGTTTCCTTCTAATAAACCCAGGGAAAACCCTGGACTTGGACTTTTAAAAGCTGTGTCCCTGTCTCTGTCTGCCAAAGCCCGGGGCTGCCCCCTGATGGTTGATGCAAACCCCCCCACAAAAATGGTGGAGGATCCCGGGCATTTTTTGGGCCCCAAAACTGCCCCCCTTAAAATTTGGGAGCCGAGGGGAAGTCGGACATAGCTGGGCGGGGGGCCCGTTATTTGCCCGGGCCCAGGGGTGTCTGAAAGGGGACTGGGGTCAGAGACTGATGGGCAGCTGGGGTCATCAAAAAAAGGGGGAATTTGACTATTTTTTTGGGGGGTTTTAACCCCCGGGGACTAAGGGAGTCGGGTCACCCTGGTGCACCGCCGTTGTTTTGGGGCCCCCTAACTTCACTCCCTGGACCCCGTGGTTGGGGGCCCCTGTTATCCAGGGGGGACAAAAAGGAAATTTCCCCAAAACTGCCCTGGGAAAAAAATCGAAAATTTCCTTTGGGGGTGTTGCCTAAACATGAAGGGGGCTTGGTCAGGACCCCAAATACGGTAAATCCTAGGGAGAGACTTCCCCCTTTCTGGGACTTGTGGAAAAAAACCCTGTCACAGATGGGGGGAAAAACTATTGAAAAATGAGGTTGACATTTACCATGTGTCCCCCCAAAACCCCCTTTTTGACCCTGATTCCATGGCCCCCAGCCTTTGGGGGTGACCAGGGAGAATGGTGTTTAAATTTTTTCCACCTAACTTTTTTTGGCTGGGAAAACCGGAGGAAAAAGGGGGAAGGGTCTACTTTCCGGGACCTAGAGGCCCTCAAGGAAAAATTTTTGGGGGGAAACTGCCCCAACTCAGAGACCCCCACCTTGGAAAAAGGTCCGGGGGAAAAATTTTGAGGGGCCCATAAAAGGGGGTTGCCTCAATCCCCCGGGGGCCCTTTTTACTAGTTCCCCCTTTGGCGCCCAAACCAGGAGCTGTTATACCAGGTTGACAAATTGGGGGGGGAGGTTGGGGAAACAATTTAGGGTTTCCCCCAGCCATACCGGGGGAATGGGTTAGATCTCTCTATAAGCACGTTTTGGGGGGCCATTTTAGGTAGGGAAAAAAGGCCCCAAAAGGGGAGCGCTTTCTGAAAGGGGTTTTTTTTTTTGGCCCCAGGGGTGTACACGGACTTTAAAGGGGTACTGTGAGCCCCTGCCCCGAGTGCCAGTAAAAATCTCCGATCCCCCAATTTTCGGACCCCTCTGGTCCCCCTTGCCCTTTCATAAAAGTACCCTTTGAAAGGGGATAGCTTTTGGAATCTAGGGGGCCCACTGGTGAAGTCTGAAAGGGGGACCCACCCAGAAAACATATTGGTGGTGCGGATTACCCCACCCGGTACCCAGGGGGCTTTTCCCCTTTAGGGGGAATACTTCATCTAAAAAAAATTGCCGGGGAAATTTTTTTTCTACAGGGTTTCCCGGACTGGAATCCCGGGAAAAAAAAATCCTGCCCGGGACCAGGGAACCCCTTTAAATGTCCCCCGGGTTTATGAAAGAATTGTCCCAAAGTTAATTAAAACAATAAAACATCTGCGCATTTCGGTTAAATAAACCCAAAAAAAACAGAGGGCCGGGTTTTAAAGGGTTTTTAATAAGCCCCTTTTAAAAAGTATTTTTTAAAGAAGGTGGTTAGTAAGGAGGGGGAAGGGGGATTTGGGTTTGGGTCTTCTGCCGTACCTCATGTTTCAGCCCGGGAAAATTTTTTCCAAACAGTCGAAACGGGTTTTTCCCCCCTTTTTTAAAGCTAGTATATGGTGGGAACATCCACGGGGCCTTCTAGATTACCCCAAAAAAAAACCTGGGAGCACGGGGGGGGGTCCCACCCCTTTAAACAAAGTTTTAATTGAGAAATTTTCCCCTTATGCAGGACCTTTATCGCTGCAGTCATGCCCATCTTGGGGAGCATTTAAAAGCGGGCCCAGGAACCCCAAACCCGGGGGGTTTTTTTTAAAACGGGTTTCTGCCCAAGGGGGAGGCCCAATTAAACCCCGGGGGATGGGGTTTTTTCCGTTTAGTGCCCACCTTGGAAAAGGTAAATTTCAAGCTAATGGCAGGGCCCCTTATGAGATAATTAAAAAGGTGGGGGGAGGTAAATTATAAATTTCTATCAGCCGGGGCAAAAAAAACCAAAAACCCCGGGCTTTAAACATGAAAATTTTTAATTTAAAAACCGTGGAAAAAATGGGGGAACCCCTTTGGACAGCTGTAAGCCCCCCCCAAGGGGTTGTTTCAGAGGTGCTTATATAAATAGTCCCTGTCCAAGCCCCAAAAAAAACGGGAGCCCCTTTCGTAAATTTCCATTCAGAAAAAAATTTTGGAAAGGTGTTTTCTGATTTACCAGGGGCAAAAAATTTTTATAGAGCATGACATTGTCACCGAACCGGGAGAAAAGGGGTTCATCAAAAAAACCCGCCCGGGGTTCCCGGGAAAAGCCGCAGACGGGCCATATCAGGGGGGAGGGTAAAAAAAATTTGGGGACCCTGGGAGAAATTGGGAGCCCCAAAAATTTGGGGGTTGGCCCCACCCCCTATGTGCGGATACCAAAGCCCGGGTTTGGTTCATTACCTTCTGTAAGGGTTTTTAAGGAAGCAAAAGGGAGTCTCGAATTTTTGATGCGTATCCAATGCCGAAGGGGACGATTTAAAATGAGAGGTTGGGTTCGGGCCCCCAGATATTTTCTTACCTTTTGCCCTTACTAAAGGTTTTTTTGGCAAGTACCCCTTCCCAAAAAGGGGGCCCAAAGAAAAACCCCTTTTGCCCCCCCAGATGGTCTTTTTCGGAAATTTTCGGGTTACCATTTGGGTTGCATGGGGCCCCAGCAACCCCAAAGGTTTAATGGATATACTTCTAAAAGCCCCCATGTCGTTTTATCCTCACTTTTATCTCGACGACATAATTATTCCCTTTTGTGAGGGGGGTGGGGGCGCCACCTAAGGTTTCAGGCTGGGGCTTTGATTCGCTTAGAGAAGCAGGCTTACCCGCAAATCCTAAAAAAAAAATTTTGCTTTTGGGCTGGAAGAAGGGCCCCCAAACCCGGGGGATGTAATTTTGGGGAAAAGGTGTCCCTTTAAAAACCCCAAATCAAAAAATAGAGGCTAAAACCCAAGGTGGCCCCCAACCTACAACAAAGAAAAGTAAGGGCCCCCCCTTTTTTTGGTAATTTTAGGGGATTAAACGGGGGGTTTTATTCCGAAAAATTCGCTAGCATAGCCGCTCCTTTTCACAGACCTGACAAGGGACAGTAAATCATTTTTTGGTTACCTGGAAACCAAAAGGCAGGAAGGGCCCCTTTTAAACATAAAAAAAGTCCCTGGTAAACAAAACCCGTTCTAGTCACCCCAAAATTTTAAAGAGGGTTTTATTTTTGCAGCCCCATGAAACGGACGTGGGGGTAGGTTCAGTACTTTCCCAGGAGGGGGGAGAGGGAGAAAGGGGCACCCCCCCTCCCCATATCTAAGCAAAAGGGTCACGGGCCCCCTGAGCGTAAAATTTTGTATTGTTTTAGCGGGAGTGTTTGGGGCCCTCAATGGGGAAAATTGAGGGCCCTCAAGTATTCCCATTTGGGGAAAAACTTTTGGTTTTAAACAAAGGACCCTTCGCCACTAACCTGGTTTCCCCCGGCAAAAGAGAAAAAAAAGCAAGGGGTCACAAGGGGGGTTCTTGGGCATTACAGAAATTAAAAGCTTTTCCTGGAAAATAGGGGGGGGAAAACTGGAAAGGGAATGCTGACGCACTGTCAAGAGTCCACTGTTTGATGGGGTTTAAAAATGTACGACCCCACAGGCCCCCCGGGGGGGGAAAAGGGGGGGGGAGGGTATGTAAGACAGTGGGCAGGCGAAAATTTTTTAGGGGAAAAATACGTTTTTCCCCCAGAATGCTCTTAAAAAGTTACTTTTTAGGGGGGCGCATGGATAGACGCGTGTCACCAAGTGGCCTGGGGCTTTTGGGGGAAGGGAAAAGGGCCACACCGTTGGGCAATAGCACTTTGCTGCTGACATGTTTTTGTAATAAAGCCTTCCAATTCCGTTTTGTGTCTGGGGGCGGCTTTTTTCCTTTGGGGGGGGTCAAAGAGCTTGGGGGGTGGGCCCCTCCCACCCCCCCCGGTGGGGGCGGGGCCCCAGGGGCCCATTTAAAACCTGGGTTGGCCCCGGCCCCGTATGGCTGCTGATTTGGGGGAGTGGGTACAAGCCACAAGGTTTAAGGGACCCCGTTACTGATGTTTAAAAGGTTTTTCTGTACAAGAGGCACTTTAGTGGGTTTTGCTGTAGTCAGGGGGCCCTTACGGTTTAGGGTTTGAGGGTCAGCCAAAACAGGGGTTTTGTTTTGTATATTTTTTTGGCCCGACGGTTTTAAGGGGTTGTTTTTTGTTTTTCCTTTTTAATAAACCCGGCACAGCCTGGACTTTTGGGCTTTTAATGCTGTGCCCCCCGTCTCTGTCTGCCAAACCCCGGGGCTGCTACCTGAGTTTTTTTGATGCTAACCCCCCCAATCTGTACAAAAAAAAATTATAACAAGTATAAAAAAGATGAGGATGTCCAGCCATCATACCGCTCAGGAAGGGAAAAGGGTTCTGGTTTTAAAGGATGAACGTGTTTTGGTCCAAATGTGCATAAAACCCAAGAAAAAAAGAAAAAGACCTTATAAGATCTGGAAGAAGGGTAAGAGGGGGTGTCATTATCCACAGTGAAACGATACTGTATCACAAGAGTAAACCCCGCTCTCCGAAAAACCCATTACCCCAAAAAAACATAAAAAAGCCCAGATTAGGGGGGGGGCCGGGAAAAGTTGAGCGGGATGGACGGTAAGCATGGAGCTCCCGCTGAAGAGGCCGAAAAAGAAAAGGGCAAAAAAAAAATTTATCGGGGCCCCATCCAGGGGTAAAAGACGACCGCCCCCCTGCACCCGAACCCCCCCAGCAGCTCCGTTGGGGGACTCCGACAGCCCTAGACCCTTCCTTCACAGAGCCCGGCCTCAAAATCTCCGCCAGCTCGGGCCGGGCGCCATTATCACAGGGGGGGGCCCCGGGAGGTAGGAGGGGGCCCCACTCCCCGGTCGGGGCACAGATGTTTCGCGGCGGCTGTCACCCCACGCCCCCTGGGTCCCCAGGGCTTTGCGGCAGCCGGGGGGATCGCCCTGCCGGCCCTGGAAAAGACGAAGACCGTTTCAGTAAACCAGGTATTTCCGCATCCTCCCCCCGCCATTTTTGTGAGGATTTGCAGCCCTCCAGGCTCTCCTCCCTCAACAGGGGCAGCAGTACCACGCACATTGTTGCCTAAGGGCCAAAAAAATCACCCCCCAAAAACGGGGGGACCCCTTTTATTTCACCTCGGGGAGTGTGATCCGAGGGGACTCTCTTTGCCCATTCTCTCGCACTCCCCAGGCTAAAAAAGGGATGACAGCCCCCTGATAGGGATGAACGGGGGGGCTCTCTATCTGATGTTACGCACCTTAAAGGAGAAAGCTCTTCCCTTAGACAAATTTCGAGATGATGGTGTCCCGGGGGGAGCAGCTGGAGGACCCCCCTTTATGATAGCGCAAATATCAAACCCAGGTTCACCCGGGCCTTGGGGCGCAAATATCCACATCAAGAAAGGCGCTCTTTTGGAGGACCTGGACAACCGGGGTCCCGTGTAACGTGCCATAGGAGGCCCCGGCCCCAAGGGAACGAAAATATAAACTACCTGGACTCTCTTTTTCTCCCAGTTACTGGGGACTCCTCCCCCTCTAATTTAAAGCTGGACAGAGCCCATGAGCATTGCTCCGAAGGGTTCATCCCCACGCCTAGGACCCAATTTGCTGCTTCCACGATTCCAATTGAAGGAGACGGTCATGGAAAAGGGCTAGGGGTACCGTTCCTTTAAAAATTCCAGGGCTCTTCCGTCCATTTCTTCCGGATGTCCGGATTATCCAGAAATGAGGGCCCCCTGAAACCCTCCTTCACTCTTCAAGAGCACCGCATATCGTATAGGTGGGCACTTCCCTTCGCCCCCTTTTGGCCAAAGAAGGGCGATCTGTCATGCTGAGATCTTTTCAGGACCTTTCCCCGGATTCTGCCAAGTTTTTCAGCCCGATCCCTAAAGAAAAGACTGGGACCTCTCTTTTCCCTGCACCCCTCCCACCCGGTATGGCAGAAGGCATCTCGTCGCAGGGGTGGTGCGTCTGGCCAATCCTCATCCCCCCCAAAGCCCCGCCACTCTCCTGCCGCTAGGGGTGTCTACCCCCTTTACCTACGGCAGTTGGGATTCTCCCTTCAATTACTGTACCTGATATTTTAGTACCCTTTTATCTTTTTTTCTTTCAGGCTGTTTTAGGGGTTACCGTAGCACACATGTGTTTCTTTTGCTGGGGCTTTTTCTATGGTTCCCCTTTTGGGTTTCAAGTCGTTATTTTTCCCCCGCTTTCCACGTAGGTGGACCTAGACTTCGGTTTTCTCGGGTGAAAGGGGGGGCCCTGACGGGCGGCTTCAATGAGGGTCTCCATTTTGGGATCACTTAGTGTACCCCTTTGCTTACTACCTCTTATCCCCCGGGACAGAGATTTGGGGGATTAAAGGGTATTCCTTACCTCTCTATTTTGACTAACAATGTTGGGGTTTCTTAGGATTTTCTCCTTGTCTCTTTCCCGTTAGTTCTGCTCTAATCTTGTCTACCCCTTTCCTCCTGTGTTTTCCCCCTGAACCCCAATCCTACTTGGGGAACCACGCTTTTGGCCCCTTTTGATTTGGTGCCATTTTTTTTCCCCTGCCTATCCATTTTGGGGGCTCCCCCAACAAGGTTGGCGCTCATCATGGTCCGGATCCTTACCTTTAACGTAAGGGCCTCAACTCTAAAGCTAAACGTAGCCCGGTCCAAGAGAATGTAAGGCATTAGGGGGGTGTCATTGTTTCCTGCAGGAGACGCCTTTAAGTCAGGGCGCTCCTTTTCGTTTGCCAGACATCAATACCCGGTCACGTTCAATGCACATGGCCCAAACAAAAAGCAGGGGGGACATAATGGGGTTTTCCCGTTCTTTTCCCTCTGCAGGTTCACCAGTTTTCCTTGACCCAGCTGGGCGCTTCATTATACTACTGGCCTCTCCCACAATAAACCTATTCTGCTTTTCAATTTTTTCACTCAATGTACTCACTATCCTTCCTGAAAAGGAACTTGCATAAACTTTCTATCTTCCTCCCCCCGCAGTTTTGGTGGGAGGTGCCTCAAATTTTTTGTTCTCAAGTGATATCGCTGTCGGGGGGGGGAGGTCTGTGGGAGGTCCCAGGCAAGTCTCTGCTGCTTTCCGTAACTTCATCAGAGGCAGGGCTGTTTTGATCTGTGGCGGGGGGAATCACCCCAAGACAGGAATACACCCTTTTTTCCCCTCCCCCCCCAAAACACACACCAGGCTGGACTACTTCTTTGGGAACACCCCCACATTGAGGATGGTGATGGGTTCTTTTCTATTGAGCCATTACCTGGTCGGGCCACGCCCCCGGGCATGGTCGACCTAGATTTTCAAACCCCCAAGCAAGGGCGTGTCATTGGAGATTTGAACAGTCCCTTTTCAAAAATCCGTCTTTAAAAAAGAAGCTGGGGGATCCCTGAATCCTATTTTGAAGTAATTTTGGGTCGGGGGCCTCGGTGGCTACTCTATGGGAGGCGCATAAGCTGTGTTTAGGGGGGATGCTAGCCCTGGGGTCGGGCCAAGAAGGACTATGATTTAAAAGGGAAAACCTCTCTGTGGGTCGTCTTCAGATCCTACAAGGGGAAGTATCAACACCCCCCCTTTCCCGTTGAAGCAAAAAGTTACCATCCGAAAGGGGGGGGTTTGGTTTTCGCGGGTTTGTTCCACTGGAGAAACTATTATTTACCCACAGCGGTACTTTGAATATGGCAACAAAGGCACACACAATGTTACAAACAGCTGAAAGACAGGGGCGTGTCCCTATGCCGCAGGCACTCTCTTTTATGATCCTAAATCGATAGCTAAAATATTCTCAGAATTTTTCTCCTTCGGAACCCGAGGCAGGAGGTGGAAGCAAAACAACTTATAAGGGATTTCTTACAGTCATGTCTCTTGCCCAAGCTCCCCCCAGAGGCATCTGACTCTCTTAATGCCCCTATCGCAATGGAGGAGCTGATGGGGGTTTCTGAACGCTCCTTCGAATAAGGCCCCCAGGGCCGGAGGCCTCCCGTATCAATACTTTAAGACTTTTTCGGAATCCTGGCCCTTTCATTTATCTCTTTCAACTCCTTTCTGGATGGGCCCATTCCCACCTTTCCCTGTCCCATTCATTCCCCCACTTTTCCATAAGCGGGAAGGACCCGGGAATAGGCGAGCTATAGGCTACTCTCTCCTGAATTTGGCCTTAAAATTTTTTCTAAAATTTTGGGCCCAAAGGTTGGGGGCCCGGGTACCCCCGCTGGCCAACAAGGACCAAGTGGGATTTTGCCCCTCTCGCCAAGGGGGGGGACAACACTAGGAACTATTATTTGATCAGGTCTTATTTCCCAAATTTGGGGCGGCTCTCCCTTTTTGCCTGGGCACGGAAAAGGCCCTTTTTAACCCGGGGGGGTGGCCATTCCTCTTTGAAACACTGTCCAATTTCGGCTTTTGAGGGTCCATTCATGATGGGTTAAAAGCCTTTACACCTCCCTTTTGCGGTTCAAATTGCCCAAACAACATCCGATGCTTTAGATTAAAAATGGGAAGAGACAGGGTGTCCACTATCCCCACTTTTGTTCGCCCCTGCATAGAGCCCCCTTCGGCCATCAGGGCACAGCCCGATACAAGGGGTAAGGGTGAAAGGAAGGGATTTTAAACGCCTTATTTGCCGATGACATTCTCTTAACACTGAAAAAATTGCTGTTTCCCTTTCCCCCCTTAATCCCCTTAGATGGTTTTGTGTTCTCCAGGGGCAAAAGTCAAAACCGCGAAAAAAGGAAGCCCCCCCCATCAATTTTCCACCCCAGGCGTTAGTCACCTTAAACGTAATTTTCCTTACCATTGGGAAGCCCCGTCCCCTTTAAAAACCTAGGGGTTTTGAAAGGATAGATTGACCCCCTCTTTAGCTAACTCCCACCACTGTTTTAGGGGGGTTTAAGTCCCTTCTTTTAAATGGCACCCTTGCCTATCTCGTTTTTTTTGGGAGGGGCAATCGGTTTAAAATGACAATTCTACCCAAAAATTTTTTACCTTTTGAGACACCCCCAATACCCGCCCTTTGGTGAGTTGAGATCCCTTCAGGCGCTTCCCTAAAATTTTTTGGTCCCCCGGGGGCGGGACAAATAGCTAAGGATGTCTTGATGACAAGCAAGCAGAGGGGGGGTCTGGCAGTGCCCAATTTCCTCCACCACTATTGGGCGGCCCACCTCCGCCGTATTCCGGCATGGTCGGCCCTGAGATCATACTCCAAGTGGATAGAGGTGGAAAGCTCTGGTTGGCCCCAATCCACCCTAACTCGTTTCTCTGGCACTCTAGACCCCTCCCCTATAGACCAGATATGTTAGGCCCGATTAGGTTCATTCTTAGCATTTGGCAGACATGCAGGGAACAGTTTCATCTGGCTTCCCCGGCTTCTCCTATGACATGGTTCTTGTGCACGCCTCTCCTTCCCCCTAGTTCTTTGGGGTTTTTTGCTCGACCATGGCTGGGGCGTGACCTATTTCACTTTGCGGACATTGCTGGGTTTCGGGACAGGAGGCTCCTTTCCTTTGATGCACTTCAGGAAAAGCATGGCCTCCCAGCTACCTCTAGATTCCACTACCTCCAGATTAATCACCTCCTTTCCTCTCTCTATGGCACCTCGGTTCTGTCCCCCCCTACTACCTTTGAACACCTGTGCAAGAGTGGGGTTTCTACTAGGGGCCTGATTTTGTCTATATACACGCTGCTGAATGAGACCCCGGGTGAGGAGCCTAGAGTCCATAAGTATATGGAAAAGTGGGAAGCTTACTTAGGCAAACTGGTGCCCTATACTACTTGGCAGGTCATCTGGAAGGCAGCGGCCAGGTCCTCGGTCTGTGTGGCTCAGAAGGAGAACTTATACAAGATCCTTCTTCATTGGTACCATACGCCCGATCTCCTCCACAGGTGGTTCCCCCAAACCTCATCGGTCTGTTGGAGATCTGGCAATGCCACGGGAACCCTTCCCCACATATTCTGGGATTGCGCGGTTTTGGTGCCATTCTGGAGGGGGGTGAGGGACCTCTTGAGCAGGCCCATTGACGTATTTATTGAATGGGCCGGTTGGCGATCTCCCTAAGGTTAAGGCCAGGCTGATGCTGCATGTTCTCACGGCGGCTAGGTGCTTGATATCGGGGAGGTGGAAGCAGACGAGCCCCTCTAGTAGCTTCGATCTTGTCCAGAGGATTGGGGAAGTCCGCCACATGGAATATCTGACGGCTGTTCTACATAACCGGGTGGACCAATTTGAGAAGGTATGGGCCATCTGGGTTGCGCGCCTCAATACCTGAATAACTGGGTTGCCTTTTCTCACCCCTCCCCTTTCTTGTCTGTCTAGTGTCTTTTGTCTTGATTGTTCATGTTCCTATGTGATTGGTCTGTGTAATCTTGGTCTATCCCCATTAGGGTGTGCGCTCTGAGGCCATATGCTCTTTTCAGGCCTACATGTTGGTGGGCCTCCTGTATGACGCCTTCCCTTAGTGGAGGCAGCAGTAGTGCACGCCTCTCCTCGCACTGGTGTTAAATTGCACTGGAGAGCATGTCTTCTTGCAATCCCATTAGGTATTGTCGGGACACATGTACCCTCACAATATGACTAAGTAAATCTACATTTCTTTCTTGGCTTATGCTGTCTCGGTCAAGCAAGCTCAGGTCGTATTTTGAAACTATGAGCTACAATACCTTGTTATATGCTACATGTGATGCAAGATTTGCTGGAGGTGCTGAACGGCGTTGTATATGATGTTGTGTATAACATATGGACGAGATGCATATTGCCATTGTATTTGTGTTTATTGAAAAACTTTTTGAATAAAAATACAGTTATAGAAAAAAAAAAAAAAAAAAAGCCAGATTAATGTTTGCAAATGGCTAAGAACATTTTTGGAGACGTGTCCTGTGGTCTGACAAAACAATAATTGAACTTTTTGTCGATAATGACCATTGTTACATTTGGAGGAAAAAGGGAGAAGCTTGGAAGTCTAACAACACCATCCCAACTGTGAAACACGGGGGTGGCAGCATCATGTTGTTGGGTTGTTTTGCTGGAGGAGGGACTGGTGCACTTCACAAAATAGATGGCATCATGAGGAAAGAAGATTATTTGACAATACTGAAGCAAACACTCAAGACATCAACCAGGAAGTTAACGCTTGGGCAGAAATGGGTCTTCCAAATGGACAATGACCTGAAGCTACTGCCAAACTGGTTACAAAGTGGCTTAAGGAGAACCAAGTCAATGTTTTGGAGCGGCCATCACAAAGCCCTGATCTCAATCCTATTGAAAATTTATGGGCAAAGCTGAAAAGATCGGTGCGAGCAAGGAGACCCCCAAACATGGCTCAGTTACACCAGCTCTGTCAGGAGGAAGGGGCCAAAATTCCTACCAACTATTGTGAGAAGCTTGTGGAAGGATCCAAAACGTTTGACCCAAGTCCTACAGTTTAAGGGCAAAGCCACCAAATACTAATGAAATGGAGGAAACTTCTGACTTTGCAGAAAGTAATAAAAATGCCTTAAAAATTCTCTCTCATTATTCTGCATTTGGTAAGTATAAATAATTTTGGTTCCTAATTGATCTAAAATAGGGAAGGTTTATTCTGATTTCATGTCAGAGAGAGAGAAAAACCTGCAGATGGGGCTTTATATAGAGGGAGGGAGAAACCTGCAGATGGGGCTTTATATAGAGGGGATGGAAACTTCTGGTTTCAATTGTAGGAACAGTCGACCTATTAAAAGATGATAAGGAACATTCAATATGTAGGCCTGTGGAGTTAAGAGAACCCTAATCTGCATTAATTCACCATCCAGCCCATGAATCTGTTTCCAGAGTAGCATTCAACACATCACACCGCCAACATCTATTTGGAATATCTTTATTCAGTTTATGTAGTAAAGCAGGAGTGTGGTACCAATACATCAATATTTTATACTGGTTTCCTTATGTTAAACTGACATAGAAGAACATGACACTTGTCTACAAATTTTCTGCCAAGTTTCCAGCGACAGTGCAGAGCCCAAATATTCTTCCCATTTAGTCATGTATGCATGAGTCAATGGGGAATCTGAGGGTGAAGTGATCAGCATTTGGAAATGCTGGATATTAAGCCCCTGGTAGACACTCCCGCCATACACGGTTTCTAAAAAGCTGTTGTTTGGGACACCATAGAAGTCCCCATTATATTTTGCATGAAATGAGTCATTTATAGATAGGAATATTTACTATAAAGTGGAAGGCCGAGTGCAAGTTTGAGAATGGAGTTAGCTTCCTAGTCCAATAGTCCACCAGATCTGCAAACCTAAATAACCTACACAAAAACCATGGTCTCATATTTCGATCCGTAAGTGCATCCGTCATTAGCAGGTGAAACAAAAAAGAAGTCATCAGAGAAGTGTCTGAACAAAGGCCGAACTTCTTATGACATCTCCACCAAATATCCCGTGTAAGTGTCATGGAGTGTAACAACAGAGCACTTGACTTAAAGGGAATGTGTGATCAAAAAATGAGTCATTGTTTAAGTCCCATTTTTATGTTAAACACATTTTTTAGGAATATTTGACTTTTTTTTTTTTTTAATTTTCATATCACTTTCAATATTTTTCAATAATTGTTATTTCTTGCAGTTTTCACTTTGGCCACTAGGCCTTGTTTGCACTGCTTTAACAGCAGAGAGATGCTTTACAGCAGCTTCATGCACATAGGAGACTTAAAGGGGTTTTGCCACGATGTAATGTTGACGTGGGATCCTCCAAAATGGTTATTTAATCACTTTTCTAAATATATGTGATTACAAAAAGTGAAGACTCTGAGAGCTACAGCATTTCTCAATCCCCTTGAGTTACCTGAAAGCTTGCATTAGACACGACCAGAGGAGCTGACAGGCCGCGCTTGCGTGAAACACTTCTTATCTGATGACAGGGAAAATGAATGAGCTTCAAGGGGCTGGGGAGAAAGTGCAGTCTATGAGCCTGTGTCTTGCTGTATAGAGAATCAACTGTTGTAAAGTTATTATTTGAGTTAAGTTTTGAGATGCTCCCTTCTTCCTCACTCTCTGCTCACCCCCTCCCTCTCTCCCCTGCAGCCTTCATGACTCAGCATGATTTGTTTATATTCTACTACCGTGCTGATAAGGAGGTAAGGAACTCGCGTCCTGGTGAAACCCCTTTAAGACTGACTCAGTCCCATTGACTTCTATAGGAGAGTTTTCTAGTCATGCTCTGTGACCTGGGAAGAAGTCACTGTGCAGGGAGGGGAAAGGTGAACTGTGACTATCTCCTCTTGTGACTGGTGGATCCTGTGTTATCTATTCACACTGGTGTCTCCTTTCAGTTTGACCCTCTTTGTGCGGATAATGAGCAGACAACTGAGAATCTTTCTCTACAGAACAGGAAGTTTCAGACAATTATTAGGCTTAGTGGCCAAAGTGAAAACTGCAGGACTTAAGAATTATTAAAAAATATTGAAAGTGATATGGAAAATAAAAAAAAAAGTATATAACCAAAAATTCTTAAAAAATGTGTTTAACATAAAAATGTGAGTTAAACAATAAGTCATTTTTGATTACACATTCCCTTTAACATATGTAGTAGACCACAGGAGGGGATCAGGATGACTTGGAGCTAGCCACAGTTTCTCAACTTCCATCCAGCGAGGGAAAAGCAAATAAAGAGGACCATGCAGGAATATTTTGCAGTTGAGCCGCCCAATAATGTTTAACATTCGCTCTACTTGCCAGAGGTCTGCTTTTATGAATCTTGTGTCTCTTATGAAAAAGTTTTTAAAGAAGATTGTAGAGATCTGAAGGCTACAAGAGGCACAGGAATTGTCAGTGTCTCAAAAGGTAAATTAATTTAGGTAAAATTGTCATTTTTACTGCTGCTATTTGACCGAAGTGGGAAATAATCAAATTATTCCAATTATTTAAAAAATGCTTAATTTCAGCGAAAAGCCTAAGAAAATTATACCCATATAAGGAGAAATATGAAGTGGTTAAATATACCCCCAAGTATTTCAGAGAGTCTACTTTCCAACGGTAGGTATAGTTCAATTTAAAATGGGAAACCTGATCGGGAGGAAGATTGATTGGCAAAGCCTCTGTTTTTGAGGTATTAATTTTATATCCTAATAAAGCTCCAAATTGGCCTAATAGAGCATGTAAATTGGGTAAGCTGACTAAAGGGTTAGATAAGGTCAACAGGATATCATCGGCATATAAAGAAATCTTATATATCCTTTAAGCAAACTCCTTGAATATCTTTATGTAGTCTGAGAGCTGCAGCCAAGGGTTCAATACATAAAACAATACGTAGGTGAGAGAGAGGGGACAACCCTGCTTGGTCCCATTTTTATGTGTATTCTGGGTGACATAGAGTGAGGAAGTGAAATTGCAGACGAAGGATAAGAATTAAAGGGGTTGTCTCACTACAGGGATTGCTGCTTTTTATGTTAAAGATCTTGCAAAAACAAGTCACTTTGTAATATGTGTCCATTAGCAGTATCCTACCTATTCTGAGATATCCCCTCTTGTATGGGCTGCATCAGCACCTCAGGTCGCTATAGCTACAGACCTGTTTGATCTATCCTGATAGGCTGCCAGCACTGGTTGCTATAGCTACAGACCTGGCTTCTACTGTAGCCTAGTGGAAGCCAGTAAACACGACCCTGAATTGAAGTGAAACCAAGAAAACAGGACTGAGGTAAGATGAATCAATGTAGTGAGACAACTCCTTTAAGACCTTGGAGCACGCCAACAAAAGTACCTGTAATACCAAAAGATTTCAACGTTTTGAACATAAAAGCCTAATTAAGGCAATCGACTAAGCATCAAAACTGACTTACCACCGCTGTTCACTATGTCTATCAAGTCAATGGCCCTCCTTGTATTTTTCCTTCGTTGTCTGCAAGGGATAAAGCCCACTTGGTCCTTGTGTATCAGGTGCGGGAGCCACAGGGAGAGTCTATTTGCCAGAATTTTGGTGAAAATCTTGAGATCTGAATTAAAAAAGGGCTATGGGCCTGTAGTTAGCATACTCCAGTGGGTCTCTATCAGGTTTAGGTATTAAAGGGGTTGTCTCACTACATTGATTCATCTCACCTCAGTCCTGTTTTCTTGGTTTCACTTTGAATTCAGCGCCGTCTTTACTGCCTTGTACTAGGCTGTAATAGAAGTCAGGTCTGTAGCTATAGTGGCCAGCACTGGCAGCCTATCAGGAGAGATAGAACCGGTCTGTAGCTATAGCAACTAGTGCTGGCAGCCTATCAGGAGAGATTGAACAGGTCAGTATCTATAGCGACCAGTGCTGGCAGCCTATCAGGAGAGATTGAACAGGTCTGTAGCTATAGCAACCAGTGCTGTCAGCCTATCAGGAGAGATCAAACAGGTCTGTAGCTATAGCAACCAGTGCTGGCAGCCTATCATGAGAGATGGAACAGGTCTGTAGCTATAGCAACCAGTACTGGCAGCCTATCAGGAGAGATAGAACAGGTCTGTAGCTATAGTGACCTGAGGAGCTGATGCAGACCATACAAAAGGGGATATCGCAGAATAGGTAGGACACTGTTAATGGACATATATTGCAAAGTGACTTGTTTTTGCAAGATCTCTAACATAAAAAGCATCAATCCCTGGAGTGAGACAACCCCTTTAACTAATTCTCTAGCTTTTGCGACCGGATGTACAGTGAAGGAACGGCACCTTTTCTCATTCATTTAGACGTCATGGCCATCTTTGCCGCGGCATCTAAGTGGTTAAACAGCGTGGGATGTCAATGGCGCCCTCTCGCGCTGTAACCGCCAGGTACAATTAGCTGCTAACACCTGGCGGCTATGTAGCCCCTACAAAGCCCCTTACCAGTATCAGGACGTACCCATACATTCAATGTCGGTAAAGGATTAAGGTCATGGAGTGGCCTAGCCAGTCTCCAGACCTCAATCCCATAGAAAACTTATGGGGGGAGTTGAAGCTTTGAGTTGCCAAGCGACAGGCTCAAAATCTTAATGATTTAGAGATGACCTGCAAAGAGGAGTGGAGCACAATTCCTCCTGACATGTGCGCAAACCTCATCATCAACTACAAAAAACGTCTGACTGCTTGCTTACCAACAAGGGTTTTGCCACCAAGTATTAAAGGGGTTGTCTTGCTACAATGATTGGGTTTTAATTAAAAGATCTTTAAAAAACAATCAGCTTTGCAATATATGTTCATTACAAATGTCCTACTGATTTTGAGTTATCCCTGTTAGTAGTAGTGCATCAGCTCCTCAAATCTCTATAGCAGCCGACCTTTTGATCTTTATCTCACTGGCTGTCAGGTCTGGTGACTCATCACCTTTTGAATACAGGTCAGAGCTCACAGAATGCTTCTGTAGTGGAGGGAGGGGGAGGGCTCTGGCTTCTGTGTCTGTGTAGCTGGATTAACCCTGTGTGTGCCTGCTTCCTCCTGCTCTCTACACAGATTGAGGAGAGCATAGGCTGATCTGTAGTCAGAAAATGTGACAGCAGTGACCCTGTGTGTTACTATAATCATGATGTGTCTGTGGAGCTGTGACTATACTAATAGAACAGATGAGGGAGGCATGTGAACGCTTCCTATCTCGCCCTGCTCTGCTGTATTAGTGACACATCCTGATTATAGTAACTCACTTCACAGCTGCCCTGTGTCTGTTCTGACAGGGTTTGTTTGTTGTTGATTGAGATGTCCGTGGAGATTTGTATGCTAAGCAGGGGGTATAGGAACACTTACATCACCCCTGCTCTGCTATTGGCAATCACAGCTTCACAGAACTCTCCACATTCACAGATCAGCCCCCTCCTGTCTCCGTGGAGCTGACAGTGCAGCTGATCCAGGAGCCTGCAACAGACCTATGCAGGCACACACAGGGTTAACTCTGGCAGCTAACCCCCGCCCCCCCCCCCCCTCCCTGCTGTATAGAAGTTACTGAGGAGAGCTGTCTGTGTGCTGAGGGAAGGGGGAGGAGAAGAGGCAGACAAGAAGCACGCCCCTGAATTCAAAAATCCTTTGCTGCCAGAAGCATTGAAGTGGGCTGGAAGCTTGTAATGAGACAACTCCTTTAAGTCTTGTTTGCCAGAGGGATCAAATACTTATTTCTCACTGCAAAATGCAAATACATTTATATCATTTATACAATGTGATTTTCTGGATTTTATTTTTGATATTCTATCTCTCAATGTTAAAAGTAACCTACCCTTAAAATCATAGACTGTTCCTGTCCTTTGTCAGTAGGAAACTTACACAATCAGCAAGGGATCAAATAATTATTTCCTTCAATGTAGTTGATGCTGTTAATGTCATTTTTTTCTTTTGTTTTTGTTCCTGTTACAATGATCTTTATCTGGGTCATAATTAGCTGTAAATTCAAATCTATGTTCTAAGAATATTTTATATAAAAAAAAAACAATAAAACATGTGTTAAAAAAAAGACCAGCGGTCTGGGACTCTCCCATAGACCTGAATGGGAGTTCTGATTACAGCCAAGCATTGCCACTCGGCTAAGCTTGGAACTCCGATTCAAGTCTATAGGAGAGTCCTGACCACCTCTCTATTCAGAACAGAGAGACTTCAGAACTCGTTTCAGAGATAGGTGCGGGTAGGTGCCATCATTGTCTGTAGTGAGACAATCCCTTTAAATGTTGACCGTCCAGACATATGAATCTAGCTAAAACACCTAAACAGGCAGAAAACGGAAACTGAACATTGAAAGTGTGAATAAAGACAAAGGAGGAGAAAGAAAAGAGGAAGGAACCTTTGACTCCAATCTGTCCTTCAAACCACACATCCAAGCTCTTACCTCTTTACCTCTGCCTGCTGCTTCCACATGAGAAATATCTCCTGAATCCGCTCATTCCCTAACCCTGATACTACAAAAATGCTTGTCCACGCCCTCGTCATCTCCCGCCCAAACTATTGCAACATCCTTCTCTGTGGCCTCCTATCCAGCACCCTCCAATCCATCCTTAACTCTGCGGCCCAACTGATTCACCTCTCTCCTCTGCCTCTCCCCTCTGCCAATCCCTTCACTGGCTTCCCATTGGCCAGCGAATTCATTTCCAGTTACTAACCCTGACCTACAAGGCTCTCCATGACCTCCCCCCTCCCCCATATATATCTGTCTTAATCTCCAGATACCTCCCCTCTTGCAATCTCCGCTCCTCACAGGATCTTCTTCTCTGCTCTCCCCTTATCAGCTCCTCACACAACCGTCTCCAAGACTTCTCTCATGCTTCCCCCACACTCTGGAACTCACTGCCCCAACACATCAGACTCTCCCCCACTTTCACCAGCTTCAAAAGCAACCTGAAAACCCATCTCTCTAGGATCGCCTATGACCAACAATAACCCCGTTGCACTAGTCCTCACCGCAAACATGTCTGCCCCTCACCTGTCTCTTCCCTCCTTCCCTGTAGACTGTAAGCCCTCATGGGCAGGGCCTTCTCTCCCTCTGGACCAGTTGTTAGTTACTTATCGTCACCTTGTACTTGTTTGACCAATGACATTTATGTAACCACCTGAAATGTATAGCGCCCTGGAACTAAGGGTGCTCTAAAATAAATAATAATGATAATAATAATAAAAGGAACTGCTCGGATACGTCCACACGACAGGTGAAATTTATTTGTCGGATTCTGATGTTGACAACCGCATTGGATGACGAGTATTTCGCATGTTATTGCACGTGGTTTTAGGGTTGTTCTTTTACTCATGGTTTTCAGTCATAAACGAGTCCCATTCATTTCAATGGAGTATTGGACACGGATCCACATTAAAAAACACATAGAAATGTTCTGGCCGCATTTTACACATGGTGTAGAGGTTTGACCCGCACCTAACAGACGTTGACAGCACATCCTATTGATATGCCATTAAAGTCTATGGTGGGAACACCCCTTTAATCCCATGTTTTGGGCACCGGTCATACAGACGTGCGGCAGCTTTGGTTTTGTGAGTCTATTTATACCCTCTGGTATATATTTATCGATCAGCAGATCAAGCGAAGGCTTTTTTAGTGTAATGAAGAGTGAATGCCATCTATACACTGGGCGGGTAACAGCTGTTGTCTAATGACTTTTACAGGACAGAGGAACGCATGAAATACACGCGCTATATATACATATCCTTGGTGCTTCTTCTGCCCGGCGGGTGGGATGTCCCATCCAGAGCCATCGGTCTCAGTTTTGTGGAATACGCAGATACGTCTGCAGGATCAAGATCTAGAGCGGCCATTAGGCCATGTCCCCACGGCACGGGTTTTCGGACGGTTTTTCAGCCGGTTTGCGGTTTTTCAGACCGCCTGAAAAACCGGCCGAAAATGAGCACAATTGTGCTCTATGGAAAACCCGTGCAGCAGTCCCCACTGCACAGGTTTTCCACCCGACGGTTTTGCCGCCGGCGGTCCGGCGGCAAAACATAGATTAAGCACCATCTTCCATCTGGTTTCCGGATGGAAGATGTGCTTCTCAATGGGAGGGGGAGGGCTCATCGCGGAGAAAAGTCGTCCCCCTCCCCGTGGCCGTGGAGACGGCCGCAAAACAGGACGAATACCGGCGAGCAAACCGGCCGGTATTTGTCCTATGCCGTGGGAATGCGCCCTTAAAGTGGAAGTGCTCTAGTTTTCCGGTGCTTGGTTATCAGTTAGTGAATTCTTATGTCTGACCTGACCTCGCATGTTCTTGACTATTTATCTGAAGGCACCATTAACTCCAGGGCTCTGTACATTCAAATGGGATAAAATACATAATACAAGACCAAAAGAAGTACAATAATAGCACTAAATGACCAGCAAACTAGAGTAGAGGGAAAGATGACTCTGCCATCGAGAGATTACAGTCTACCAGGTTGGAGGTAGGAGGAAGGTTATCCCAGGGCAGAAGACTTGTTATAGTGGAGAGAGCATGGAGCTATTGACCTTGGTAGATCTGGTGAAAGATTTTAAACCTCATGATCACCTGCCTGGTATTAACCCAGTTCTGTCCTAACTACGTCTTTAGCTCACCCCACTATTAGCATTCCAGCCGTCTATTAAAGGGAATCTGTCGCCAATTATTTTTTTTTTTTTACTTATTAAATCAAGCCCCGGAGCCAAATTCTTTTCCTCTTAGCTGTTTTTATTTCCTGTTTGTAGATTTCTCTATTCGGCCGTCTATATACGATTGTGGGGAAGACGTTCTTGCTTGCACGGCTTTAACAGCAGTCAGAGAGACACTTTACAGCAGCTTCATGCACATATGAGCCTTAAGACAGATTCTGTCCCATAGACTTGTATAGGAAAGTTTTCACTGTGAAGGGAGGGGAGAGGGTGGGCTGTGACATCTCCTCTTGTGACTGGTGGATTCTGTGTTATCTGTACACAATGGTGTCTCCTTTTAGTTTGACTCTGCTGTTACTGATAATGAGCAGACACTGAAAATCTCTCTAAAAAGAACAGGAAGTGTCAGACGATTATTAGGCCTAATGGCCAAAGTGAGAACTACAGGACTTAAGAATTATAAAAAAAAATATGGAAAGCGATATGGAAAATTTAAAAAAAACCAAAAATTCCTAAAAAATGTGTTTAACATAAAAATGTGAGTTAAACAATAATTCACTTTTTGATGACACATTCCCTTTAAGGCCTATCCTTCGTATGGAGTCTGAGGTATCTAACCAGTAAAGTCTTCACGCCATTGTGAAGGGTGAAGAGTGACAAATACCTTCGGCTCTACACCTCAGGTAAGACTGTGCCACGGTGTATAAAAAGGAGATCTATTCCTGAGGCAAAAGTAGAAAAATAGAAGATAGGGTATCAGACACACCAACCGTCACCGTGGCGTAGCTACTGGAGGGTCCAAAGAGCGAATTCTGATATTGAGGGGGCTCCCAAAGATGTTTAATTGGGTTGAAATCTGAGGAATTATGGGCCCGGATGGTATTTGGAAGTCTTGGTCCTGCTCTTCCAACCAATGTCACACATTTCTAGCCACGCGACATGTCACATCTTCATGCTGGAAGATCCCATCCACCCAGGGGAGACACTCAACATGTATGTATGTGATCTGAAAGGAGGGAATCATACCCAAATCAGTTGAGAGCACTTTCTATATGGAGGAGTGGCCCAGAGAATGTCCTGAAACCCTTCTCGAGACCATATTATTACCACCAGCTTCTGTTCTTCCAGCAATGGTTGCAGGGTGTTTGTTCTCTGAGGTTTCTCACCTGCCACGCCAA
Organism: Phyllomedusa bahiana; assembly: GCA_025379985.1. Classification (NCBI taxonomy): domain Eukaryota; kingdom Metazoa; phylum Chordata; class Amphibia; order Anura; family Hylidae; genus Phyllomedusa; species Phyllomedusa bahiana. Next base: position 48,649 of record JAODAL010008955.1, read on the forward strand.
TGTCCATCCGTTCCATGAAGCAGAAAACATGACTCATCGGAGAAGACAACCCTTTGCCGATCAGCGGAGGTCCAATTCTGATTCTGTGGTGAAAATTCTGCTCCAGGGCCCCATACACAGTAGGGTTATCAGAAGTGCAATGACATCCGTCTGCTCCTGGGCCCCATACACAGTAGGGTTAGCAGAGGTGCAGTGACATCCGTCTGCTCCAGGGCCCCATACACAGTAGGGTTAGCAGAGGTGCAATGACATCCGTCTGCTCCGGGGCCCCATACACAGTAGGGTTAGCAGAGGTGCAGTTACATCTGTCTGCTCTGGGGCCCCATACACAGTAGGGTTAGCAGAGGAGCAGTGACATCCATCTGCTCCAGGCCCCATACACAGTAGAGTTAGCAGAGGTGCAGTGACATCCGTCTGCTCTGGGGCCCCATACACAGTAGGGTTAGCAGAGGTGCAGTGACATCCGGCTGTTCCCGGGCCCCATACACAGTAGAGTTTCATAGTTTCATAGTTTGTAAGGCTAAAAAAAGACCAGGCGGCCATCTCGGTCAGCCTGTTGTGCCAAGGTGTTGATCCAGAGGAAGGCAAAAAACCCCAATGAGGTAGAAGCCAATTGTCCTCATTTTAGGGAAAAATTCCTTCCTGACTCCAATCTGGCAATCAGAAAAATCCCTGGATCAATGACCCCTCTCCTGAATCCTAGACGCTATAACTTGTTATATTATTACGCTCCAGAAATGCTTTCAAACCCTTTTGAACTCGGTTATTGAATTCACCATGACAAGTCGCTCTGGCAGAGAATTCCATAGTCTCACTGCTCTTACAGTAAAGAATCCCTTTCTATGTTTATGTAGAAACTTTCGTTCCTCAAGACGTAAAGGATGCCCCATACACAGTAGGGTTAGCAGAGGTGCAGTGACATCCGTCTGCTCTGGGGCCCCATACACAGTAGGGTTAGCAGAGGTGCAGTGACATCCGTCTGCTCCGGGGCCCCATACACAGTAGGGTTAGCAGAGGTGCGGTAACATCCGTCTGCTCCGGGGCCCCATACACAGTAGGGTTAGCAGAGGTGACGTGACATCCGTCTGCTCCGGGTCTGCACGATATTCCTCCCAACTCTGATTAATCACCCATGACAACAATGAGGGATATGTCTGAACCACACGGGACTGCTTCATGAGCTATGCAAATCATGAAGTGGTCATAATAATGCGACTCACCTGTGTCTATATTTGCCCTTTAACCTATTTGTGTATACAGCTCCTATGCTGACCGGCATGGTCTATCCTTGCAGTCAGGGACTACTCTGCTTTCTTTGCCTCCCCTTTTTATTGTATGTAGATGAACTCGGGGCACCTTGATGTTTAATTCTATTATGTCAGACCCTGGGTTGAATGAATGAAGCCTAAAATGAAATCAACACATGAAGAGAATCTGGACATGATAATCAATACTATCAATAACAATGAGGAGACTTCAAAGAGGCCACAGAGACCCCCCAGGCTGCTGGGGAGAGCCGCACATTGTCCAGTGGCTCCTTTACATGAGCTCCTATACACAGCTGCTGCACATGACCTTAACCCTTAAGGACACGGCTATTTTGGGCCTTGTGCACACAGCAATTTTTTTGTGTTGTTTTATTTTTATCCGTGTTTTCAGATCCATTGCTGTGTTCTCATACTTTTTCCATTGTTGCTGAGGTCTGTTTTTTTTTTGACATGATTGGTCATTTTTTATGACACCTTTTTGGGCTATATATAATGGGTCACATTGATTAACCTCTTTGCGCCAATGGACGTATGGGCACATCCTATTTTCAATAAGGGAGTATACAGCTGAGCCTGTACCATATACACAGGGTTGTCTTCACAGCATTGCCATTAATGCCTAGGCAAAGTAGTGAAAAAGGGGCCTACCCAAAACATCAGTAATCATTTCAAAATAACCTATTGTATGGTTGGGGTAGACAACAATTTAAAAATGAATCAATTTTCCCCTAAGGCAATTTATACAAGTTTTCCCAAACACCCCCAGACCATCAAACGTATCTAATGTAAAATCAAACTTTTTTTAACTCTTATTAAATGGGTTTGTCTCATACAAGGGATCGCTGCTTTTTTTTTTAAGATCTTCAAAATATCCAGAGGTCCCCCCCTGCAGATTGATCCCCGGGCGCTCGCTGCCCATTCATCTCCCGCGCTCCCCACAACAATTTTTACTCCCCCTTTCAGAAAACAGGATGATAGTCACGGTCAAGAAGACCCAGGAGCACCCCCCTATCCCTAAATTTAAATTTTTGGATATTTCGGGCTTGAACCCCCCCAAAAAAGACGAAGATTTTATATTATGAAAAGGTTCGGGCGGACATATTTGTTTCAGGAAACCCTTTGGGGAAGGGGGTGGTTTTTGCCCCTATAAAGGGCATGGCTTGATCCCCAATAGTGTCAAATTACATCAAAACCCAGGGGAGTTGCTTAATTTTCGTAAGGGCTATTCGGGAAAATATTGAGCAACATTGGGTGTGAAGGTCGATTTCTTTTTTCTAAGATTTTAAAATCGCAAAACAATTTACCCCATAGAAAAATTATACGCCCCAAATGCCCCAATGGTCCCTTTTTCATGTTACAAGAACTCTTCATGCAAAGGGATCACTAACTTGTTAAGCGGGGGGACTTCAACACGCCCCGCCCCCTTTCGTTGATAAATCACCCCCCAACAAAGGTGGACCCCCTCACAGCCCCCACGGGAGCTTGCTAGAGAACCTAAATGTTAGACCCATGGAGGGACAAACCCCTTGATCGGTCATATACCTTTTTACTCGCAGCCCCACAACCATACTCAGGATAGAATGATTTTGGTCTCCACCCTCTTACCAAAACTTGGGATCCTGATTTCCCGATCGCTGCTCGGATATTCCGTGACGTTGCTCTGGGAAATCTTCTTCCCCCCATGCCCTAAAATTTGGCGCTTCCCCAGTTATTTTTCCGAATCTGAAGTTTTTCGGAAATTCCTAAAGGAAAATGGCCCAGTTCAGCAGTGAAAACGCCAGCACAGGGAAAATTTTCCCCCTCTTTGGTTGACGAGAAAAACCCCGTAATGCGAGGCAAACCCTTGTTATGTGGGAATGAAGCGTAAACCAAAAAATTTGGGGAAAATTGCCCCAAAGTGTTCAGTAGCAAGGGAAACTATAGTCCCCCCCCACAAAAAAATAGCTCCAAATTGGGGGAAAACCAAGGCCTACTAAAGTTTCCCGGGTAGCCACATGCGGGTACACCCAAAATTCTATGAGGGGGGGGTAGACCTGGTAGGCTTTTTGCGAACCCCCCCAAAACATGGAGGACGCCCCCCCAATTTTCTTCCATAAAATGCCCCGGTAAAGGATCCCCCCACGACCCTAAGACTCAAAAGATTTTTTAGATTATTATGACCCTTTTATAATGCCATCCTAGACAACAAAAAGTGTGATTTCCTGGTTGTTTTAATCTTCCTGGAAAACGGGATGAGAAAGGAAGGGGTAAAAAGGGCCATTGAGGGGGAGGATCCGCACTGCGAAAACCCCTCATCCGAAAACGGGAAAACCCCGGGCCCAGAGCTTTCAGCGAATATTATAAAACTTAAGCCCGAACAAATCCCCTATTCACAAAGCTTTTTAAAATTCTTTTATTTGGAAAATTTGGGGAAATTGACTCATTTTTGGGGTTTCCGGGACTTTCTCCTCTTAAAACCCTAACAAAGACCCTACCCAGTAAACACCCCCTACGTCCAATCTCCCTCCTAAATTTCGATTAAAAAACTTTTAGAAAAAATAATGGCCAATGGGTCATCTTTCCCCCCCAGATTATCCCCCCAACAGTCGGGGGTTTTTTTAGGGACCGACACTCCACCAAAAAGTCAGGGTGGCGGGGACGGCAGTTCAGGCGGCCCAAACCCCGCTCAACCGGTTTCCATGCTACTTAGCCGGAAACCGGGAAAGAGCTTTTTTACAAAGTGGCATGGCCCTTCTCGCCCCACCTTGGCATCGGGGGTTTTTTTTCGGTTTTCTCCCATTCTTTTGATCTCTTACACCGAAAAGCACCCACCCATTCTAAAAGGTCACCAACCCCAATATTGACCTATTTAGGGGGGCAAAAACGGTTGCCCCCCTTTCCCCTATTTTGTTTAACTTTCCTGGTCCCCTTTTATATTACATCTCTCAATCCCCCCCCGATTCCAAGGCTTAAATTTAAAGGGAAAAAAGCTAAAATTAACCGCTACCGGGGTGATCCTCTTCATGGGGATCCACCCCAACGGGAATTTTGGGGGGATCCTAGCAGAAATAAGAGTAAGGGGGGGGTTATCGGGTATAAATTAATGTAGAAAAAAAATGAGGGGGGTCCTAAAGGCCCCGCAAAAGCCACTCTGGGCGAAACACACCCGATTTAAAGGTTCCCTCCTCCCTGAAGTACCTTGGTATACCTAATAGGAAAACCCGACCGCTGCATGAGTTAAACCCCGCAAAAAAAATATCTCGACCCCACACAGACTCTGAAAAAATGGAGCATTCCCACTCACCTTCAGGGGAAAAGTGAAAACCCTTAGGAAAAAAGTTTTTCCGGCTTCATACCCCCTCCCGTGTTGCCGCTGTACCTGCGACCCAAAGGGAAAAATTTTTTCCGGCTGTACCGCGGTTCATTGGGGAGGTTTGGGCCCCGGGCCCGCATCCCTTTTCACATACTACACTGCCGAAGTCGAGTGGGTTTGGGGGTGCCCAATTCCCTTTTTAAATTTTTCGGGCCCCGGCACGTTATTTCTAGACTGGGCAAAAGGGGGAAAAAGTGTTTACATGCAGTTCACGGACCCTTTTCATATCGGGGAAAAATTAATTTAAATTTTTTTCACCTACCCCTTTCTAGCATCACAGGGGTGTACGCAGAACACCTGCTCAAAGCCAATATGGCGGGGTGGAACAAACTTAAGGCGTTTTTTTGGGTTGTCTCTACCTGTTCTATATAGATCCCCATTACAAACCCAGACTTTCAAGGGGCAGGCCCCTTGGGTTTTTTTTAAACAACTACATAGGCAAGGGGCTGGTAATGTAGAGCATGGGTAAATCCGCAACCATACTCCTTATAGCTATGCAGAACTGCGAAAAAATTCCAGATACCAATTTCCTTTTTCCCCTTATATGCAGGCCACTACTATTGCAGGAAAATTGGGTTCAATACAGACAGGGACTTGGAACCACATTCGGGTGCCCTACTAAGACCCCCTACCAGAAAGGCATATGCCCCGCGTAAAATACTTACAGATATTGGGGGACCAACCGCGGTTTGCACACAAATAAAGAATGGCAGAAAGAGACCCAGCACTGCAGCCCACCTCTCTTAACCCATACAATGGCTCATAAGTATTCTCCCTCGGCTAGATACTAAGATGCAGCTTAAAAAATTCGATAATGATATCTTACCCCCATAAGAGTTTTTGGATGGGAATTACAAATCGGGTAGTTTTTATGTACTCCCTAAAGGAGACCTATACCCCTGCCTTTGGGAGTGCCGGGGGGCTCAAAATACTGGCAAAATATTGCAATTTTCAGTTAACAAATAGGGGCTACGAATTTTGAACATCGGGTTCATGGGCGTATTTGGCATGTAAAGGGGGCGGACCACATCGCGGCAGGAGATTACATCTGCTTCTATATTTTTAGCAGCAGTGGCTAGGAAAGCCATTCTCCACAGAGGGGCTCCAACCTGAGGGCCCAAGTAGGGAAATTATTCTGGAGAAGTGTCATTTCCTGCTGAGGATGGATTGGGTGGAAGCCGCGCAACAAAAAGAAAGAAGAACGAGAAAATTTTTCTAGATATGGGGCCCAGTTATCAATACCCTTTCATTACCAACAAAACAAGCCCTGCACAGATGTTTTGGTAACACTACGTGGTTCCTGCAGCGACAAATGGCTAGGGACGACCCTATAGATGACTTAGACACCACCAGACAGCCAGAAACCTGGAGCCTACCGACCTCTTTCTTGTAGACATCTCACATAGGCTGGTTTGAGATAGCTTGAATAGGCCCAGCAGATCGCAATCATAGGAGCCTTAGGGATCGCCCACGCTGGTTAGAAATAAACCCACGCACAGGAGTAACTGCCTCTAAAACATCATAATAGGAGGGATCACAGACCATTTGCCTCAGACGCCACCTGACGAAACGCCATTCTAGGGGAGGCCACTGGATACCACATAGGGGAGTGCACACCATCGCCCAAATCAGGGGAACGCCGCTCATGCTGGAGAAGGAAAAGTGCCTGTGCGACAGCTGCTAGTTTACAGGTTTTGATGTTTAGTTTTTTGGGTTTGGGTAAACTAGTCTTATCAGTCTATGTATCACTTAATCTTGTAAGATCGCTTGGAAACGACTCATAGACAAAGTTGTAATGTTTGATAAGCCAAATGTGTTATGGTTTGGAAAAAAAAAAAAAATGAATCTAAACCACTAATGTTAATTCTTTTTGCTCTTAAATAACTGTTGAATTGCTAGTAACCTTAATGATGCTGACCTTTATGATGTGCAAGTGGCTTGAAGGATTCAATAAAATTTTTGGGAAAAAAAAAAATCTTACAAAAACAAATCACTTTGTAATATGTGTCCATTACCAGTGTCTACCTATTCCTAGATATCCCTTCTTGTATGGGCTGTATCAGCTCCTCAGGTCTCTATAGCTACAGACCTGTTCAATCTCTCCTGATAGGCTGCCAGCACTGGTTGCTATAGCTACAGACCTGTTGAATCCCTCCTGATAGGCTGCCAGCACTGGTTGCTATTGTTGTGGATGGGAACAAAGATTATATATGTGTGATCCTTTGTGTCTCTATTTTAATGTATTAATCAGTATAATACCTCATATGTCTTTATATATAATTTTACGTAAAAGCTGCCTGTATAACCATACACTCTTTAATGTGTTAACAAATGGCCGCATATATAATCTGCTTGTAAAGGATAACTGTTATAGAATGTATTATGTATAATGTCTATTCCACTCACAATATGGCGTCTGTGTTCAGACACACCTAGATATGCCAAGATGGCTGCCCAGCTTAGATGTTTTTCTTCTCTCTAACAAAGAGAAAGGGGATATTTAAAATGTAGATAAGAAGAGCCAATCAAGAGGGTTTATGTTGCTTAAGGAATTTTGTACACCCCAAATCTGTTAAAAACCTTGATCTTTGTAATAAAGCAGCAGATCTCTTTGTCTAAGAAAGTGTCAGGCTTGGAATTTTTTAGACGTGCTTAAACTAATATACTGATTTGGTCCCTGCTGGAAAGTAGAGCCCTTTTGGGGTTTTCTATCTACAACACTTGGAGCCCCTGTGTGAGGACCCAGTGATATATGTGTATATATATATATACACACACAACATCCAAGGGATATCGATGCGGGCAAAGGTGTGTTGATTGAAACTGCCGACGCCAGAGGAGACGGCGCTCCCAAAAAACATGTACAGGTAAGAGTTTTTAAATTCTCTTCCCACTGGAAGTTTTGTCTTGTGGTTGGGTCACATCTGGGTCCTCATATTCTGGATGGACCTGACAGGTATATGGTCAGTCACTGCTTTATTACGAACCTGTCATAGTGTTTTCCCTGTGGGGTTTTTTGTTTTTTGTTTTTATTGAGTATTGTGGGATTAGCTGGTTGGTGCTGTCTGGGCTCCGCAGAACAGAATTGAAGGGTTCCTCTGAGCTGATACTCTTGGGCCCGGTGGAGTAGTGAGTATTTACTTGGTGAATTTAGTAGGCAAAATTTGGGTCTCAGGACCAATCTGTGGTTGAGGTAATTTTGCTTTTGGCGGTGGAGTGGTTGAGCGCCCCTCTTGGTGGGAGAGGGGGAAACAGGCGCCATTCGCAATTTCACGCTATTTTGATTCGTGTCTTGTTTTGTGTGTGATAGGGATTGTGTGACGTGCTAAACTAAGGGAACATTGGTTTAGGACCAATTGACTGCAGCAATTCCCGCTTCTCAATAGAGAAGAGGGGGGAGAAAGGAAAAAAAGGGCTGCAAGTCCAAACTTAGAATCGCACTCCTGATCACTGTTTGTAACTGTAAATGTCTTTGCCTCCGGGTAATCAAAGTCAAATGTGTTAAGTAAGGATTGAGCTGTTCTGCTGTATTTGAGTTTTATGAACAGTTGACACCTACTGGCTTTGTTAGGGGGGATTTAAGGAATTTAGCCTTGAGTTATATTTTTTTGGGTTAGTGCACAGCGCCATATGCTGGTTTTAGAAGAGAACAAGGTAATTTGTTAGACCTGAGTCTCATTGTTGATAGGAAGAATCAGAGAGGCTTCAGTAAGTGAAGGATTTGATGAAAGTGGCTTAGACTTGGAGAAGTGAAGTAGTCTGAAGGATTTGCAAGTAGCTGAAGTGTGATGTAAGACCTCAGAAAGCATTTGTGATAAAGTTATGGAAATGTCTGAGGGTTGATATTGGAAGAAGGTAGATTGAAGGATTTTGGAATGTTGTTGACAGCTGAATCCTGGTACAGTGTGGCTATTTGGATTCATAAAGAAGGGTGGGGCCCTGGGGGTGCAGCTGCCTATTTGTACCATCCCCCAGGAGAAGTTTCTGAAACAAAGGGAAGTGTGATGCCACCGCCCTGTAATGGCGGAGAGCTGAATTCCTGGGTTTGTGGGAGGTGTGATGTGTTCAACCAGGGGTGGAGAGTTGGGTGTTGTACCTGTGGAACATCACGCCTCAAAGACGGCCCATCTGCATCACAAGCCATCCCTGTTTTAGCTATTTTAGCATTGCCTACCAATTCAGCTCCACTTTTACACCCACTTGCCTAGAATACCAAAACCTCTGGTGCCATTGCCCGCCCCAAAAACTGTCCCAAAACAATACCTGCCTCCTGTAGCCCAAACCCAGGCTCCCGCCCCTTTAGTGTGGCAAACCCCTGAAGTCACTTTGTGCCAATTGCCACCCCTTCCATGCCCATTTCCCTACTCCAGCCCAGCCTACTGCTCCCATTAGGATGTCACATTCCTCTTCCTTCGGGGTTTAAATTGCCCCCCTTCCGGGTCACCACTTCCTGGAACCCAAGGTGGTGGCACACAGCACTGTATTTCCAATTATGGATGCAGATACTGGGGATATATGGTGAAAAGGGACCAGCCGCCCCACGTGGAGAAACCTCATGGTATGGGAGAAGAAGTTTACGTGGGGAGGCTTAACAGAATGAGGATGGACAAGGGAGGAGGAAGAACGAGCAGATGAGCTCATACTACAAGTCAGGGAAAAACGTCTGCTTGCTGCTGCAGGAAGCACACCAGCCTGCCCACTGCACAGCACATCCCGGGAAGGACATTGGAGGAGCAGTCAGCTGACCAGTGGAGAGGGCTCAGGAATTGACTACAGCAGACCCCCTTATCTCACAGGCCTAACTGCAAGGGAGGGGGGTGCGAAGGCCCGAACATAGTATGTTACATTCCCACCGAGTCAAGTGTCTGTCTTAACAGGTGAATTACCGGACCCCGAGAAACAACCTAGTCCAGGTCTGAAGAACTACACAGACACTTAGAAAGATTTATGGTCCTTGTCGGAAGTTGAAGCAGGGGATTCAGACGGCCCATTGTGGCCAAATCCCTCATCAAGCCGTCAGATATGGATGAGATCACTGCTGCCTCCAGAGTGTAATGTTGTGAACAGCTGACGCTGAATGACATCAACCAACTTAGGGGAATACCGTGCATTGGATGTCTCAGATGTTGTCTTGATCTGGGTTTCTCCTGTTTGAGAAACCACAATGCGCGGATGTGACCAGGAACTGATGGTTTCCCTGTTGGAACCTATGAAGGAACAGTTGTGTTGATGGTTCGGTGAGTACAAGACTCTACCGAGAGATGTGGTGCTTCTAGTTGCAAAAGGCATCGAGAACAATCTGCCTGCGGGACATGTGGGATCAAGGTCTGCTCCTGTGATGATGGCCGACGTATGTGAGGACCCTGGAGCCTACAAGCCAAGACCACTGCTTACTTGCTTGAACTACAATAGAGCAGGACACTGGCTCCACGCAAAACAAGAAGAGGAGGACACCACGAGCCCAGATACTCGGACCCTTTTATGATGTCTGTCTATTTTAAACCCCCCAGCATCCATAGGACAGGGATATCCACTCTCGTGCAAATTCTGGCATGAGGCAGTGAAGACAACTCCATTCCATCTTGATGAAGATGCTTAGAGTCCTTCCAGAAGCTGAAGAAAGCTATTGCCAGTGCTCTTGCATTAGGCCTGCCGGACTACCAGAAGATCTTCAAGCTCTTTGTATCGGAAAGGGAAGGACATGCCCTGGGAGTTCTATCGCAGGCCCATTCAGGCCGAAAGAGACCACTTGGATACTACTCTGCAAGGCTGTATCCAGCTGCAAGGGGAGGACCTTCCAGTTTACAGTCTGTAGTTGGAGCCCAAGTGCTGCTGGATAGTCGGACACCCCCTCATCCTTCTGGCTCCACGTGACATCTAAGCCATTCTCAACCACGGCTTCTCTTATCAGCATCTCAGGCTTCAGTGTTCTCTCCTCCTGCCGGATAACGTCACTCTTCTGCTGTGTTGTGTTCTTCATCCAGCCACCTTATTCCGTTTTTCAAGGGGGGAATGAGGACGAAGAGGAACCACAAGAATCCGGTGCACGTGAAGAGAGCCATGATTGCTTAGAAATCATGAAGATGTTGACCTTTCATTTGAATCCGGATATGGTTCTGTTTGTGGATGGATCCAGATTTGCAGACAGTGCAGGACGATTTCACACGGCATATGCCATGAGCACATCACAAGTAGTGTTGGAAGCCAGAAGTCTGTCATCGCATAAATCAGCCCAAGAAGACGGCAGCATGACGTTTGGCAGAGGGCAGAACGGCCAACATATGTACCGACTCAAGATACGCTTTCAGGGTCGCCCATGACTTTGGACCTATTTGGAAAGCACAAGGATTTCTCACGGCTGCGAGAATCCAGTGAAACGTGGACAAGCCATTCAGGTCCTGATGGATGCACTGCTGCTGGCACGGACAGTGGCTATACTGAAACCAAGGCACATGGGAAGCTGAATACAGGAGACGAAACCACTTGGCTGACCCGCGCCACCCAAAGGGCCGCAGGAGGTGAGAACGGGGCAGCGTCAGCTGTCAGTGGTGCAGGAGGAAACTTGCACCCAACCTGCAAGGAGACTGCTGGCCAAGATGCAGGAACAAGCTCCACTGGAAGAAAAGGAAAGCTGGGGAAAGAAGGGAGCCAAGAAGAACGAAGAGAACGGTCTATATGGAGTAGGGATGGCCCACCCTGCTTGCCAGGGCGCTATACCCCGCTGTGTGCAATGGGCCATGGAATGGGACTCTGAAAGCACAGATGCTTAAAGCGGCAAGAGAAACTGGTATGCCCTGACCAGACAACCTGCCCATAGCTTATTTAGAGTCAGGCACACGCCCCGGGGATAGTTAGCTCTCTCGCCCTTATGAGATTTCCCGTTAGGCAGTGCCCAAGGCTGGTGCATATTTTCCTCAGCGTTGTAGCTACAAAAACGATGCTATGACCTTTATGTGACTGCAGTGGTTAAAGGGTTGTCACTAATGCATTCTAGAGTTTTACATTCCAGATCCAGATCAGACGTTTGTGCTATAAGCTACAGCCCGGGGACTGGGTCACGTGAAGAAGTTTTGTGTGTTAAGACGTTGGAGCCGAGAATTTGAGGGGGCCGCACCAAGTCCTGCTGACCACGACCACATCTGTCAGGTGGCAGGGGAAAGCCCAATTGGATCCACGCTTCATATTGCAAGATCGCTCCAGCCCCAGGATGAAGCAGATGCTGCTCTTATGATGTTAAGTAGTTTTGTTGCTTTGAATCTTGGACAGAACCCATCGGTGGCCATTACCAGGAGAGGGGATTGGTCACCTTTAGGTTTAACTCATCCGGATGTAGCCACATTTTTTGATTTTGGATGTGTATGTTTGTCTGAGGTCCCCATTTCGTGCAACATCTACAATGAACAATCCTCCACTGCCACGGTGTATATACTTGGGTAAATGGGGGACGCTCCTGCTACTACTGGGTGCAGTGGGATGGAATACCGGGGATGACTGGGGATATAGACCACAGACTGCTTTAAAACAGGAAAAAAAACAGGGGAAGCCCCCTGCTGACAAGGATGAGTCTAACAAAAAGTGGAGTCTGTCATTAAAAGGTAATATCAGGTGATAGTATGCCCCTAACCTTAACCATTGAAAACCCTCGGGGAGGGCTGATGGAGGCATATATGTCCTGGGAGATTACATACGAGGGGGGGCACGAGGATTTCGAGAGAAAATCCAGCTTTAAAGATTGAATACAGACCCAGGGAAATGGTTGGAGTCCAGCAAACCAAAAACCGGTAAACCCACTTATGCCCCATGTACGAACTTTTCAGAGCATGACAGCCATAGCTGATCCCACCTCTGAGGACACCATGAGGGTAGGGGACCGGGTTTCAGATAAGAATTGTGGCTGGAATGGGTTAAGTTTACAGCCAAAACCGCACAATAAAACAACCTGTTTGTCTGCTCAGCCGCTAGGCCCCATATGGGCACTGTCCCTCTAGATATTCCTGTATTCAGCACAGGGAGTGTCTTCTTAGTCTGTACACCAACTCCCACAAAACACACTGACTGTGAGGAATGGAAGGCCAAGTACCCAACACACCCAAAACATCAAGGCCAGGGGGTTGGGGGCTACAGTTTTCCAGGTAATTTACACCTGCTATACTGTAGTATGGGGGAAAAGGCCAGATTCCTGGTAACTTTAACCACCAAAGGTACTGCTCCCACATTTTAGTACATCAGTAGCAACAAATTTTCAGAATCAATAATCTCCATAGGGGGGTGTATATTGGATATGTGGAGATCTCAAAGTCAGGACTAAGTTGGAGGGTAATGGACTGGACAAGTGCCCTGACCAAACTACTTATCCCATTCCACATACTGAGAGAAAGGGTCAGGGGGGTAGCCACACCACTGAGGACAGTGAGAGCCAGGAAAGGGAAAGGGGAGTCACCCCAAAGGGCAGTTTTGACCCCCATGTGTATATTGATGCTATAGGTGTCCCAGGGGGGGGTCCCTGATGAGTTTAAAGCAAGGGATCAGTGGCTGCTGGGTTTGAATCTCTGCTACCAATAATTTTTCTGTCAATAAGAATGTAGATTGGATAAACTACATATATTACAAACCCGCGTGATTCGTCAATTACACAGAGATGCCCTACAGGGGGCCCGGCAGATCAGGAGGGCCCGAACTCTGCTTGTAGCCTGGCAGAACAGGATGGCTCTGGACATGGTGTGGGCTGGAGAAAAGGGAGGAGTGTGCAAAATGATTGGAGAACCTGCTGTCTTTCATCCCAGACAATACAGGAGTCCCACGAACGGTAAAGTGACTGTGGCCATTAAAAAGTTGTCAGATCTTTTCCGACGAAAATTAAAAAGGAATCGGGTATCACTGGACCCTTGGGGAGAATGGTTCGGTTGGTTGAAGGGATGGCAGGGAGTTCTAGTACAAATGGGGATTGTGATTGTCTGAATTTTGCTCATTCTTGCTTTAATTGTTTGTTGTGATTTTTCATGTATGAGGAAATTATTTGGAAGAGTTGAGGATGAAAGCATTCCCACCATGATGGACAGTTGTTCCACGCCTGGGCCCCTACTCTGATGTGAACACAAAGACACCTTTTGGACCTTGCCACAACATGTGCCTGCCAGAGAGAGAGCGGGACGTCTCCCTAGTCAGAAGGTGTTAAGCAGGGAGTGTAGGGATTTGTGGGGGTCACTAGATGGGGCACGGTATTGAGCCCAATCCTCACTGCTTATCAGAGAGAAATTTGGGACATTCAAGCAGCTTTGTTTCCCCTGGTGTCTAGGTCCCCAAGGGAAAGATTCAAATGAGACCAAAGTCTCAAGGGGGGACTGTTGTGGATGGGAACAAAGGTTATAGATGTGTGATCCTTTGTGTCTCTATTTTAATGTATTAATCAGTATAATACCTCATTTCTTTATATATAATGCAGTAAAGCTGCCTGTTTTAACCATTACCCCTTTAATGTGTTAAAAAAATGGCCGGGATATATATATCTGCTTGTAAAAAGGGTAAATGTTATAGAATTTTATTTGTATAATGTCTATTCCCCTCACAAGATGGCGTCTTTTTGTTCAGGACACACCTAGATATGCCAAGATGGCTGCCCCCCTTAGATGTTTTTCTTCTCTCTAACAAAAAGAAAGGAGGACTCATTTAAAATGTAGATAAGAAGAGCCAATCAAGAGGGTTTATTGTTGCTTAAGGAATGTGTACACCCCCGATCTGTTAAAAACCTTGACTCTTTGTAATAGAGCAGCAGATCTCTTTTTCTGGAGAAAGTGTCAGGCTTGGAATTTTTTTAGCACGTGCTAACTAATATACTGATTTGGTCCCCTGCTGGAAAGTAAAAGCCCTTTTGTGGTTCTATCTACAAACTATGGCTAAAAGAACCTATCCCCTTTCCTGATTTGGCTGCCGTTCTGGTTGCTTTTAGCTACAGAACCTCCCCTCTCATGATTAGGCTGCCAGCAAACTGGTCGCTATAGTAACGACCTGTTCCCCCACCTCTTCCTGAATAGGGCTGCCTAGTAACTGGTTGCTATAGCTACAGACCTGTTGAATCCCCCTGATAGGCTGAAAACACTGGTTTGCTATGGTACAAGACCTATCTCCACTGATAGGCTGCCTAAGTACTGGTTGCTATAGCTACGCCCTTATCTCTAATGATAGGCTGAAAGCACTGGTCGCTATAGCTACAGACATGTTCTACCTCTCCTGATAGGCTGCCATTTCTGGGTTGCTATAGCTACAGACCTGTTCTATTCTCCTGATAGGCTGCCAGTACTGGTTGGGTATGCTAAAAAGACCTATCTCTCTTTATAGGCTGCCAGTTCTGGTTGCTATAGGTACGAACCTGTTCTATCCCCTCCTGATAGGCTGGGAGTATGGTTGCTATGCTTTCAGACCTATCCTCTCATGATAGGCTGCCGCACTGGTCGCTATGCATACGACCTGTTATAAACCCCTCCTGATAGGCTGCCAGTACTGGTTGCTATAGCTACAGACCTATCTCTCATGATAGGCTGCCAGCACTGGTCGCTATAGCTACAGACCTGTTCTATTTTCCTGATAGGCGGCCAGTGCTGGTTGCTATAGCTACAGACCTGGTGTCCTCAGCAGTTCATCACTGCAGGCCAGTAGTATCCCCTGAATTAAAAAATGAAACCAAGAAAACAGGACTGAGGTAAGATGAATCGATGGAGTGAGACAACCCCTTTAAGAATGTCCTACAAATCATTAAAATAGAAGGGCATCAGTGCTGTAGCTGCCATTTGAAACCTGACCACCGCCGGTAGTATCAAGTAAATACTGCCTGCAGTACACTTAATTTCCTAGACACACTTTGCCACAAACCTAAAGGATTAATTTCACTGACCCTCCCCCCAGCCCCCGACATGTCTCGCCTCCTCAGGGGCTCATGGAGTATATATAAAATTTATATTTTAGTATTAGGTAAAGATAAGCTAAGTCTGGGTGGTGATTAGGAAATCTATGGTATCAGTTGCCTAAGGGCAAATTGTAGGTCAGTGCCCATGACTAGTGTTGATCGATTTAATCGAGAACAGTGGAAATCGAGATCGATCCGATTTTTCCCGGTAAAATCAGGTAAAAATCCAGATTTTACCGGGAAAATCGGATCGATCGCAATCGAGAAACCCGTCTCGATTTTTGCCAATCTCGATTAAATCAATCAACTCTACCCATGACATTACATCACGTCTCCTTTGGGCAGGTAGGCAGGACCCCCCCATTAGATTGGTAGGCCGCCAGTAGGTAGGTAGGACTACTGATAGGTATCAAAAAATAAGATTTTGGGCGACATGTATAATTTGTGTCGCCCAGGCGCCATTTTTTTGCACGCATTAGTAGTGTAGAATGCACCTGAATCTATGAACCTGTTCTACTGCGGGGCATAGATTTAGCGCTTTCTAGCTACAAAGCGACACTTCTGGCTCATGATGTACTTTCTAATGATGTTATTGACATTACCATTACTTTAAAAGTAGTCTACCTATTCCGGCAGGAATGTGCCAGGTTTTGCTGTACTAAAGTCATAAATGTGTAGAATCGTATGGTTGTAGTGCGACACGCCTCTAGCATGTCCCTGCATCTTAGGCGCATTGCAAGGTGCTGCAGGCGCTTTATAATGCATGTAATTTTGGTGTGCACCTGATTATACATCGAGCGCACAGGGCTGCACCAGTTTTTGGGCTGAAAGGACACCAGACTACAGTCCCTGACAGAAGTTCTGTCGCTTATCCATGTTGTGGAAACCAAAGCTTATAACCTGACTTAAAATTCATCCATTGGTTTTAGGAATGACTCATATGAAAGCTGAAACTCTCCCAAATGAGGTTTTTTTAACGAAAATAAATTTGCTTCTCTGCTGAAATATTGATCCTTTAAGGAACACAGAAAGGTCAGATTTTGGCAAGACAAAAGTTTTGTCGCCCACAGAAAGTAATGTGAAAATCCAACAAATAATTCACTTCAAATACAAAGATATGCTTCATAACGTTGGTGAATGAAGTTGTGGTGCTATTAGAGCCATATCTAATATTTTGTGTGACTTCCATGTGCTTGAAGGACAGCAGCCATGTGTTTCGCCAATGATTCATACCATTTTTTTGATGAAGACATCAGGAATAGCAAAGAATGCAATCTTCCATGCCTCCGAGAGTTCGTCAAGATTCTTTGGTTTTGTCTTCCAAGCTTCCTCTTTTATCCTACCCCAAACATGCTCAATGATGTTCATGTCTGGTGACTGGGCTGGCCAGTCCTGAAGCACCTCATATCTGGTGACTGGGCTGGCCAGTCCTGGAGCACCTCATGTCCGGTAACTGGGCTGGCCAGTCCTGGAGCATCTTGATCTTCTTTGCCTTGAGGAACTTTGATGTAGAGATGGATGTATGAGATGGAGCACCATCCTGCTGCAAAGGAATGTAAGAGGTAGCTAATTCTTCTTGATATTTTAGGCTATTAATATTGCCTTCCACCTTACAAATGTTTCACACACCCCCATACTGAATGTCACTCCAGACCATGATCTTTCCACCACCAAACATAACTGTTTTCTGGGTGTATCTTTGATCCATACGGGCTCCAGTAGGTCTCCTGCAGTATTTGTGTAGCGGCGGGGTAGTGGATCCGCTGGACCACCGCAAGCGATGATAGTTAAGCCACGCCAGGGAACAGAGTCTAAGTAGCCCCCACAAAGCGGGATGGACTTGCTGCGGCGTGAGGCTACCAGGTCGTCCCCCCTGACGTGACTTGCTTGCGATGGCGGACGAGGTGCAGAGTGGTACAGAGTCTCCGAGAATTGCAGTCGTGGGCAAGCAGTAAGGTCAGGGCAGGCGGCAATGGTTCGTGGTCGTAGACAGGCAGGAAGGTCAGGGCAGGCGGCAGAGGTTCGGAGTCGAGAAACGTAGCAAGAGGTCTGGTACACGGTAAGGCGAGAATACACTTAGGAAACGCTTTTACTAAGGCACGAGGCAACATAGATCCAGCAAGGAGTGATTGTGGAGCGTAACCTTAAATAGGGGAAGCGCCCGGCGATTAGCCAATTATCGGGGCGCTGGCCCTTTAAATTTCCGAGAACGAGCACGTGCGCACCTTAGGGAACGGGCAAGCGCGCCCCTCGGCCGGCAGACGGCGTGGACTGGACAGGAACGAGGTCAGGTGAGTCTCTATGTGCTGCGGACCCACCGTTCGTCCCACGGCCAGCGGCGCCACCCGACCCCGGCAAACACCCGGGGAGGTCGGACACGGGTGCGCCCGCGGCCCGCAGGCCGAGGAGCGGGGCCACCCGTGACAATTTGTAGAAACTGTGGTGTAATTCAACTGAAGATTCATCTGAGAAATCCACCTTCTGCCACTTTTTCAGCGTCCGTCCGTTTAGCAGGCTGTGGGCCTTGGCAAATTCCACACAGTTTTTTAATTGCCTTTTTTTAAGTGCTGCCTTCTGGGCACCGATTCGACCGTGGAGGCCATTTCGAGACAGAATCCTACAAACTAGTTTAGTTAACACAGGGACTTGAGGTGACCAGGCCTGTTGGAGCTGTGCTGAAGTGGAAGAGGGGTTTGCTTTTAATTTTCGAACCAACAAATGTTCCTCCTGAGCAGTTGTCTTGCGGGATCTGCCGGACCTGGGCTTGTCAAAAACATCTCCAGTCTCTTCAAAACTTTTTTTAATTCTTTGTACTTGACGCTGAGACACATTAAAGGTGCAGCCACCTCTGTATTGGATCTGGTCTTCAGCCTCTTGATAATCAAGGCTTTGGTGGCAGGGTGGATTTTTGGCATGTTGTCAGAGGTCAAGTTGCAGTTCAAGTGAAGGTTTGGGGTGCTGGAGCTCTTTTTATACACTAAACACACACGCCACTCCGGCGTACACCAGCTTCCGATCCAGATAGGGGGGAGTCCAGTCATAAAAAAAATATATCAAAAAACCTTTATTTTGCAAATATTTAAAACATGAAAGTTGCTCTCAACATGAGTTATAGGATTGCGATGGTATTTTGTTCAAATACCATCTAAGAGTTCTCACTGCCGCTCAGTAGACTACCTGTGCGGCATGAGTAAGAGAACCCTTTCTCGAAACGCGTCGGCGTGGGTATGGTAATTTTTTGAACAAAATACCATCGCAATCCTATACCCCATGTTGAGAGCAACTTTCATGTTTTAAATATTTGCAAAGTTTTTTTGATATATATTTTTTATGACTGGACTCCCCCCTATCTAGATCGAAGCTGGTGTACGCCGCAGTGGCGTGTGTGTTTAGTGTTACGGAATTTTAAGGTACTGAGAAGCCTCATACCGTGTCTCCACCAGAATCCACTGCCTATGCAGGTGAACTGATTTACCGTTACTCCTCTTTTTATACACACCCACTAATTAACTGATCAATTAGTGAGCACAGATGAGGCTGTAAACTAGGATTGGCTGCATTATGTGACAAGGCGACAAAACTTTTGTCTTGACAAAATCTAACCTGTGTTCCTTAAAGGATCAATATTTCAGCAGTGAAGCACATTTATTTTCGTTAACAAAACCTCATTTGGGAGGGTTTCAGCTTTCATATGAGTCATTCCTAAAACCAATGTAAGAATTTTAAGTCAGATTATAAGCTTTGGTTTCCACAACATGGATAAGTGACAGAACTTCTGTCAGGGACTGTACTGGCGCAGCCCCATGCATACATGTTGTACATTTGTCTCTAAAAGACCCAATCCCTCAGACATCCACGCATAATCCTTCCACCATTCAAACAATTTTTAAAAAATATTTCCCCAACTTTTATAAAACGTCCCCCTTTAGTTCTTTAAAAAACCTGGGCCTTCTTGAATAACCCAGGAAGAAGTGCAGCTCCGTCTTAGGAAGATTAAAATAGACAAATCCCCAGGTCCAGATGGCATACACCCACGTGTCCTAAGAGAGTTAAGTGATGTCATAGATAGGCCCCTATTCTTAATATTCATGGACTGTCTAATAACGGGGTATGTCCCAAAGGATTGGCGCATAGCAAATGTGGTGCCAATATTCAAAAAGGGGTCAAAAAGTGATCCAGGAAACTATAGGCCAGTAAGCTTAACCTCTGTTGTAGGTAAAATGTTTGAAGGTTTTCTCAGAGATGCTATCCTGGAGTATCTCACTGAAAATAAATGTATAACGCCGTTCCAGCACGGGTTCATGAATGATCGGTCCTGTCAGACTAATCTCATCAGCTTCTATGAGGAAGTCAGTGCTAGACTGGATCGGGGTGAGGCACTGGATGTCATATAAAAGGTTGGTTAATAAAATGAGAATGCTTGGACTGGGGGAAAATGTGTGCAAGTGGGTAAGTAACTGGCTCACTGATAGAAAACAAAGGGTAGTAATTAACGGTACTTTACTCAGACTGGATCGCTGTTACTAGTGGGGTACCACAAGGGTCAGTATTGGGCCCTATCCTCTTTAACATTTTCATTAATGATCTTACACAGGGAATACACAGTAGAATATCGATCTTTGCAGACGATACTAAGCTCTGTAAGTAATCAACACAATAGAGGATAATATGTTATTACAAAGGGATCTGGATAAGTTGGAGGCCTGGGCAGGGAAATGGCAGATGAGGTTTAACACTGATAAATGCAAGGTTATGCACATGGGGAAGAGAAATCCATTACATGATTACATGTTAAATGGAAAAACACTGGGTAAAAGTGACATGGAGAAGGACTTGGGAATCCTGGTGGACAGTAAACTTAATTGTAGCAGCCAGTGTCAGGCAGCAGCAGCCAAAGCAAATAGGATCATGGGGTGCATTAAAAGGGGCATAGATGCACATGATGAGAACATTATTCTCCCATTATTCAAGTCACTGGTTAGACCACACATGGAATATTGTGTACAGTTTTGGGCACCAGTGCACAGGAAAGACATTGTAGAGCTTGAACAGGTACAAAGGCGGGCAACAAAAATAATAAAAGGACTGGGTGGACTACAGTACCCAGAAAGATTAGCAAGATTAGGGTTATTTAGTTTAGAGAAAAGAAGGCTTCGGGGGGACATAATAAATATGTTTAAATACATCAAAGGTCAATATAGAGATCTCTCCCAAGATTTATTTATACACAGGGCTGTATCTAGAACAAGGGGGCATCCTTTACGTCTTGAGGAACGAAAGTTTCTACATAAACATAGAAAGGGATTCTTTACTGTAAGAGCAGTGAGACTATGGAATTCTCTGCCAGAGGGACTGGTCATGGTGAATTCAATAACCGAGTTCAAAAAGGGTTTGGATGCATTTCTGGAGCGTAATAATATAACAAGTTATAGTGACTAGGATTCAGGAGAGGGGTCATTGATTCAGGGATTTTTCTGATTGCCAGATTGGAGTCAGGAAGGAATTTTTCCCTAAAATGAGGACAATTGGCTTCTACCTCATTGGGGGTTTTTGCCTTCCTCTGGATCAACACCTTAGCACAACAGGCTGAACTAGATGGACGACTTGTCTTTTTTTTAGCCTTACAAACTATGAAACTATGAAACCTTTCCCTACCGAAATTGCCCTCGGATAAGAAAGAATTTGTTGAGTTGACTAAGGAAGAGGTGAACACAGTCATTGAAAACTTGGCCAATAATAAAACGCCAGGCCTGGCCGTCTCTCCACAGAGTACTATAAAATGCTGTGCCCAACATTACCTTACACCTCAGGAACTACCTTAAAGGGGTTGTCTCACTACAGGGATTGCTGCTTTTTATGTTAAAGATCTTGAAAAAACAAGTCACTTTGCCATATGTGTCCATTAACAGTGTCCTAACTATTCCTAGATATCCCCTCTTGTATGGGCTGCATCAGCTCCCGAGGTCGCTATAGCTACAGACCTGTTCAATCTCTCCTTATAGGCTACCAGCACTGGTCGCTATAGCTACAGACCTGATCTATCTCTCCTGATAGGCTGCCAGCACTGGTCGCTATAGCTACAGACCTGTTCAATCTCTCCTTATAGGCTACCAGCACTGGTCGCTATAGCTACAGACCTGATCTATCTCTCCTGATAGGCTGCCAGCACTGGTCGCTATAGCTACAGACCTGTTTGATCTATCCTGATAGGCTGCCAGCGCTGGTTGCTATATCTACAGACCTGTTTGATCTCTCCTGATAGGCTGCCAGCACCAGTTGCTATAGCTAAAGACCTGTTCCCTTCTCTCCTGATAGGCTGCCAGCAGTGGTTGCTATAGCTACAGACCTGTTCCTTCTCACCTCATAGGCTGCCAGCGCTGGATGCTATAGGTACAGACCTGTTCCTTCTCACCTTAAAGGCTGCCAACACTGGTCGCTATAGCTACAGACTTGTTTGATCTATCCTGATAGGCTGTCAACACTGGTTGCTATAGCTACAGACCTGGCTTCTACTGCAGCCTAGTAGAAACCAGTAAACACGCCCCTGAATTCAAAGTGAAGCCAAGAAAACAGGACTGAGGTAAGATGAAGGTAAGATGAGACAACCCCTTTAATGGGATTTTTGGGGGACCCTTCACACCGGCCAATTTCCTCACATCAGAGACCATTCAGATTCTGTAGCCTGGAAGATATCCTGAGCAGACCCAATCCTATTGACCCCACTTACAAAATCCTGACTAAGATCCTGGCAGACTGTTTATAAGTGATGTTGGGGGCCCTATTATCCCCCTCTCATATTTTTTAAAAATAGACACAGGAATCTGAATGGCGGTGGCAGCTACTGCACAGCCCCGAGATCGCACGCGCCTGAAAACGATGCTTCTCAGTCTTGACGCGGAGAAAGCGTTTGACCCGGTGTCCTGGCGATTCCTCGCTACCTGTCTGAGACATAGAGTGTTTTCGGCGACCAATTTATAACTTTTCTCGGCCACTGTCAGTGGTGTTGTAGCACATCGCTGAGGATCAACAATCTCCCACCAACCCAAACACCCATTTATAGGGGTAATCGACAAGGTTGCCCCCTATCCTCTCTTCTCTTCAGCTTAGCAATTGAACATCTAGAAACAATGGGCCTTATGTATGAAAACTGTCTAGCAATTAGACTGTCTTTGTTGCCCATAGCAACCAATCAGAGCTCATAGTAACCAATCAGAGCCCATAGCGACCAATCAGAGCTCAGCTTTCACTTCATATACTGCTCTGGAAAAATTACAACTGAGCTCTGATTGGTCGCTATGAGCTCTGCTTGGTTGCTATGGGCAACAAAGACAGTCTTACTGCCAGAGAGTTTTCATACATAAGGCCCAATGACTCCCTTAGGGTATGCTCACACGATGTATTTTTGGCACACATTTCACAACTTATTGCACTTAATACCCGGCGAAACACGCAATTACGGTAATTCATTGCTCTCATAAGAACTATGAATTACGCGTCATCTCCCTGGGTGTACAATACGATCGTATTGTACGCCCAGGAAGAAAAGTGACATGTCAATCGCGCCACTGACAATGCATGTGAATGGAGCCAGCTGATCAGCGCAAACTGACAACACACTCGCCATATTGGGGTGTGTACTGTACGCGCCACAATAGGCCTTGTGAACATACCCTTACTGTTAGACAGTTTTCATACATGAGGCCCTTAGTGTCCAACCCATTGGTTTTTCATTCCTCTCCGCCTTCCAAGAGCCATAAATGTTTTATTTTTCTGTCACTATAGTCACGTTAGGGCTTGTTTTTTGTGGGACGAGTTGTATTTTTTTAAAGGAACAATTTAATACCACCATCTAATAAAAAAAAGATTACCTCATGTATTTTTCTTGATAAACGTCAGAAAAAAATACCCTTCCACCCCCCCCCAAAAAACAATTACACAACTGTGATGTCACTCTTTTCTTACCCTTTTTCCTCGAAAATAAGACATACTGCATTTTTTGTTATGAAATTCAGAGTTTGGCTGCTTATGCTGACGTTTGTGATGAAATCAATTCAGTATATTAATACATGTTGATGTTTTGTTCAAAAAATAAATGGGGAATTATTGTTCATAGAAAAAAAAAACATCCTCTAAAAATAAGTCTTAGCTCGTCCAAAAATTAATATAAAACACTGTCTTATTTTCGGGGAAAGAGGGTATATATGTATACATTTAGGGCATGTCCCCACGGCACGGGTTTTCGGACGGTTTTTCAAACCGCCTGAAAAACCGGCCGAAAATGAGCACAATGGTGCTCTATGGAAAACCGGTGCAGCAGTCCCCACTGCACGGGTTTTCCACCCGACGGTTTTGCCGGGGGTAAACCGACCGGTATTTATCCACTGCCGTGGGAACATGCCCTTAGTTGTCCTTAGTATGAATTTAGGAACAGGGTGAATTTAGGATAGGGCGTAAGAGATTTGTGGGGTGGGGCCTTGTCGGGGCGGTTACTCTGCTAAGAGTCTGGTAGGAATCAGTCTCTATCAGCATTATATTGTTATATTGTTATGGTCCTCCTTATTTCTGATAAGCTATTAAGTTTTAATGTGCTAGAATTTGGGGGGGGGGGGGGGATTTATTAGAGCTAGAGTATTTATCCTTAGCCTTGTGGATCTTTTGGGATTTTTCTGCGATTCTGGTTGTACCAGAATTTTATCGTATTTTGTTATTTTTTACTCCTTTAAAAAATAGAAGACCTTGAAAACAAAATTCTCAGCATAAGCATTTCCTGAGTAACTTTTTTTTTAACAAAAATTGTTTAACATTTTTCCTCCGGTGGAGTGGTGTGATGGCACCTTTTTCTAGTTTTTATTAGTTACAAATTGGAATTTATGCAACTTTTTGGTCACTTTTTTCCCGTTTTTTCATGAGTACCAAAAAATGTTGTGGGTTGGATGTGATGTCACAATAGAGCAGTGAGGGTCACAGTCCCATGGAGCAGGTCTGTGATTGGATGATGTCACACTGAGAGCAGTGAGGGGGCACAGTCCTTGGAGCGGTCAGTCTGATTGGATTTATGTCCAATGAGAGCAGTGAGGTCACAGTCTATGTATCAGGTCAGTCTGTGATTGGATGTGATGTCACAATGAGAGCAGTGAGGTCACAGTCTATGGAGCAGCTCTCTGTGATTGGATGATGTCACAATGAGAGCAGTGAGGTCACAGTCTTGAGCGGTCAGTTTGTGATTGGATTTTATGTCCCAAGTGAGAGCAGTGAGGTCACAGTCTTGGAGCAGGGGCAGTCTGTGATTGGATGAAGTCACAATGAGAGCAATAAGGTCACAGTATGTAGCTGGTCAGTCTGTGATTGGTGATGTCACAGGGTGAGGGCAGTGAGGTCACAGTCTATGTAGCAGATTGGTCTGTGATTGGTGATGTCACAGGGTGAGGGCAGTGAGGTCACAGTATGTAGCAGGTCAGTCTGTGATTGGATGATGTCACAATGAGAGCAGTGAGGTCACAGTCTATGTAGCAGGTCAGTCTGTGATTGGATGATGTCACAATGAGAGCAGTGAGGTCACAGTCTATGTAGCAGGTCAGTCTGTGATTGGATGTGATGTCACAATGAGAGCAGTGAGGTCACAGTCTATGTAGCAGGTCAGTCTGTGATTGGATGATGTCACAATGAGAGCAGTGAGGTCACAGTCTATGTAGCAGGTCAGTCTGTGATTGGATGATGTCACAATGAGAGCAGTGAGGTCGCTCTATGTAGCAGGTCAGTCTGTGATTGGATGTGATGTCACAATGAGAGCAGTGAGGTCACAGTCTATGTAGCAGATCAGTCTGTGATTGGCTGATGTCACAATGAGAGCAGTGAGGTCACAGTCTACGTAGCAGCTCAGTCTGTGATTGGATGATGTCACAACGAGAGCAGTGAGGTCACAGTCTATATGTAGCAGGTCAGTT
This sequence comes from Phyllomedusa bahiana, assembly GCA_025379985.1. Taxonomy (NCBI): domain Eukaryota; kingdom Metazoa; phylum Chordata; class Amphibia; order Anura; family Hylidae; genus Phyllomedusa; species Phyllomedusa bahiana. The sequence continues at coordinate 74,113 of JAODAL010008955.1, forward strand.
TGTGATTGGATGTGATGTTACAATGCGAGCAGTGAGGTAATGTAGATTTTAAAGTCTGAAAGCAATTACTTGTAGAGTAAGATACATTGCATCTCTGCTTTCATATGGGATCTATTTGATGATTACATGTTACATTCAGCTGAGTTCAGTTCAGCCCAGAATTTGCCGTTCCCCGGAGAGCGTTACCCCTTCTTGGTGGTATCTGTGTTGGTGACCGGCTGTTCTCTCCCACCAGACTCATACACCCACATCTTTCCTCTGCAGATCACAGGCCGCGCTCTTTGCGGCTTTTTCCCTTCCTGGCTGATCTCTTTATTGTTACTGAAACAAAGAGCCGGGAATCTAAGAGGGATCTTCCCTGCTGAGCCCTGGATCTCTCCTGTACCATACATAGCCCCCACAGATCCTGAGTGTCTCCAGCTACTACTACCAGCCTTCCTTCTATTGCAAATAATTAGCTTAACCCCTTAATATCTGACCCATTTTCGGTATTTGTTTGTTTCAGCTTTTTCCCTCCCTGCCTTCCAAGATGCCACATGAGGGTTTCTTCTCTGCGGGACAATTTGTAATTTTTTAAAGGCACAATTTAATGCAGCACATAGTGATGTATGTATGTATGTATGAAATTTATATAAAAATGCCTTAAAATTGATCTCTCATTATTCTGCATTTGGCAAATAGAAATAATTTTGGTTCCTAATTGACCTAAGGTTTATTCTGATTTTGTGTCAGAGAGTGAGAAAAACCTGCAGATGGGACTTTTTATATAGTGGAGGGAAACTTCTGGTTTCAATTATATATATATAATAATCTTTTTTTACTTTGGCTCCCCAATATACTATGTGGTCCATTAAAGGGGTTTTATCATTTGAAGTGTTCGTGCTCTTCAGCTAATTCTATGAGATTGAATTTGAAATCCAGGGGCGAGTCTCTCCTCAGTGAAGAGCTGTGACATCATCATTCTGTATTTGCAGTAGAAGGGGAAGGTTGTCTGGAGAGGATAAGGCCTCGTTCACACGGCTTATTTCAGAACGTATTTACAACGGATTTCCGATGTTAATACGTTCTGAAATCAGTTGAAAATCAGTTGCAAATACGTGCCACTAAGTGTGGCACGTATTTGTAACTGATTTCCCGACGGATTCACCATCTACAATCATTGTAGGTGGTGAATCCGTCCGGAAATAATTGACATGTGAATTGTTTTTCCGTCCGGATTGCCGTCGTCAATCCGCGGCGGCAATCCGGAACGGAACTACGCGTCGTGTGAACGACGAGCCGTATTTTCTATTGAAATCAATAGAAAATAGGCTGTGACTTATTTCGGACGGATTTGCCGACGGATTGACGATCGTCAATCCGTCGGCAAATACGCGGCGAAATAAGCCGTGTGAACGAGGCCTAACTCTGCAGTCTCCTGCAGTGTTCTCATGTGTCAGCAGAGCCTTCAGCTTCAGGCTCCACAAGCTCCTTGCTGTGCTATAACCAGCTATACACACAGCCTGAACTGATGAGACACATGTGAGGAATGCACACTGCCCCCCCTCCTACCCCTCTCTTATCAGGCAGGAAACTGTGTGACTGTGTTATTTGGAGGGAGCACAGGATATAAGACTATGTTATATGGAGGGAGCACAGGACATAAGACTGTGTTATATGAATGGATCTATGAGTTAAACAGTCAGTAATTAGTCAGAGCTGGGAGATGAGTATAGAGCCAGCAGCCCTTTCACATAGCCGGTATTACTTTTGGTTTTAACAGCTCAGAGGGGAGTAAACACAGAGTGTGCAGGCAGCCAATCACAGTGCAGGGGGCGTGTCTGGGCATTTCCTGTCTGGGGGGCATATCCTAATAGGCTGAATGAAATGTCAGGCAGCCAATCACAGTGCAGGGGGCGTGTCTGGGGTTTTTCCTGTCTGGGGGCGTATCCCAACAGGCTGAATGAAATGTCAGTCAGCCAATCACAGTGCAGGGGGCATGTCCAGGTTGGATTCCGTCCAGGGGCGTGTCCCGACTAGCCAATCACAGAAAAGGGAGCGTGTCCCAACTAGCAGCAGCAGAAATAGAAAACCGATGCACAGAAAAGCGGATATCTACTATACTAAGTGACTTGGGTAATGCAACCCAGTTACAAAAGTGTTTATTTTTACTGTCCCCATAATCTGAGATATAATCTTTGTACCGAGAAAACCCCTTTAAATTGTGAAAAAAGGACACCTATATAAAACATAACTTTTACTAATCACAATTATAAAAATATACATAACTTTTTGAACTCACCAACCATGGGTAAACGTATATTCCGGAGTACCAGTATCTGATCATCCCAGTCGTAACATATCGGACTCACCAACCAAGGACAAACGTATGACCCGGTATATTAATATCCAGTCATCCCAAACCTCTAGGAAAAAAAGGGATATGTGCAATCTCTATTACTATCCCTATATCCAAAGATGTTCCCTATAGTGATCCTTCGCGGATATTGGGGTCCTGAAAAGAACAAACCCGTAAATCTCACGCCTAATCTGCCCTAAGGAAATAAGGCCTCCCAAAAGTATAAGGAAAGTTTTTTTTTAACCCTTAGTAATGTATTAGAATATTCATTTATGCTAATACATTATAATCCGTGTCAGTATAACAGAGGCAGCAGTCAGGGCCGCACACAGTGTGCCGTGACAGCAGGCTTGTAAGGCTATGTTCACATAGCGCAATAATGCCTTGTGATATGCAGATGCTTTGTGGAGTGCAAAAGGCAATTTCGAATCTCCACACGCCTATATAGGCGCTCTCCCTAAGGAGAGATCTTCCCTTTCAGAGCCACTCATTGCCTCCCACTCAGCCAGCATCGCTCTGCTCTTCATTAATGAGGGGCAAAACCCCGAAGCAGCTTTATGGAGATGGGTGATGCTGGCTTGGCTAATATCCCCTTTGCTTTCTAAAGACCTAGTGGGTCAAAAACAAACTGAGGATTTGTTACTTCCATAGAGGGCGCTTGAGCTTCTCAGCTTCTTTCCCATAATGCCTTGTGATTATGTGACTGGTGTAAGGAGAGTTTCTTTCTTCAGTGCATGGAGGAATGGAGAGGAGAGAATAGTCATACGAGTGATGGATATAACAGAACTTGGAAGGACTGGATCGCTGCAGATGGATCCCCCTCCTTGGCCTTCCTCTCTGATTCATCAACTTTATCAGTTTCCTTTACTATTCTCTTGCTCTTCTTTCTCTGTTGGTTTTAGTTTATTTCCCCTCTATATGAGAAGGTCTCACATATTTTTTACCCGTACGTCATACTATCTCTATTATGTGTTTTACTGTCATATCCTCATCTTTGCATATTTATGCTTGAAATGTTTTGATATCTACTTTAATATATTTTAATGTTATTGATTGCATGATGTACATATATATATATATATATATATATATATATACACACACACGCACGCATGTACTATATATATATATAGTACATATATAATACAGAAAAATAATCTTCATGAACTCATTAGTGCAGACGTCGTCACATAAAAACATTATAATACACAAGGGTGATCCTCATGATACAGAAAAAGCATCCAAGAGTCACAATCATCCAACAACAGGATGTCACAGCAAACATCCCTGGGCAAATGCACACATAATGGCTAACACCAGTATAAAGACGATAATAGAGAATGCCCAAACCAGTCAGCTCTATTGCGTGGTGTAGTATAGAGGATCTGTCAGCTCTCCTGTGTGGTGTAGTATAGAGGATCTGTCAGCTCTCCTGTGTGGTGTAGTATAGAGGATGTCAGCTCTCCTGTGTGGTGTAGTATAGAGGATCTGTCAGCTCTCCTGTGTGGTGTAGTATAGAGGATCTGTCAGCTCTCCTGTGTGGTGTAGTATAGAGGATCTGTCAGCTCTCCTGTGTGGTGTAGTATAGAGGATCTGTCAGCTCTCCTGTGTGGTGTAGTATAGAGGATCTGTCTCCTCTCCTGTGTGGTGTAGTATAGAGGATGTGTCTCCTCTCCTGTGTGGTGTAGTATAGAGGATCTGTCAGCTCTCCTGTGTGGTGTAGTATAGAGGATGTGTCTCCTCTCCTGTGTGGTGTAGTATAAAGGATCTGTCTCTCCTGTGTGTGTAGTATAGAGGATCTGTCGGCCTCTCCTGTGTGGTGTAATATAGAGGATCTGTCGGCTCTCCTTGTGTTGTGTAGTATAGAGGATATGTCGGCTCTCCTGTGTGGTGTAGTATAGAGGATATGTCGGCTCTCCTGTGTGGTGTAGTATAGAGGATATGTCGGCTCTCCTGTGTGGTGTAGTATAGAGGATATGTCGGCTCTCCTGTGTGGTGTAGTATAGAGGAGCTGTCAGCTCTCCTGTGAAGTGTAGTATAGAGGATCTGTCAGCTCTCCTGTTGTGGTGTAGTATAGAGGATCTGTCTCCTGTGTGGTGTAGTATAGAGGATCTGTCTCCTGTGTGGTGTAGTATAGAGGATCTGTCTCCTGTGTGGTGTAGTATAGAGGATCTGTCTCCTCTCCTGTGTGGTGTAGTATAGAGGATCTGTCTCCTGTGTGGTGTAGTATAGAGGATCTGTCTCCTGTGTGGTGTAGTATAGAGGATCTGTCAGCTCTCCTGTGTGGTGTAGTATAGAGGATCTGTCAGCTCTCCTGTGTGGTGTAGTATAGAGGATCTGTCAGCTCTCCTGTGTGGTGTAGTATAGAGGATCTGTCTCCTCTCCTGTGTGGTGTAGTATAGAGGACCATGATCTCTCCTGTGTGGTGTAGTATAGAGGATCTGTTGGTTCTCCTGTGTGGTGTAGTATAGAGGATCTGTCTCCTCCTGTGTGGTGTAGTATAGAGGATCTGTCTCCTGTGTGGTGTAGTATAGAGGATCTGTCTCTCTCCTGTGTGGGTAGTATAGAGGCTCTGTCAGCTCCCCCGTGTGGTGAGTATAGAGGATGTGTCCCTCTCCTGTGTGGTGTAGTATAGAGGATCTGTCTCCTGTGTGGTGTAGTATAGAGGATCTGTCTCCTCTCCTGTGTGGTGTAGTATAGAGGATCTGTCTCCTCTCCTGTGTGGTGTAGTATAGAGGATCTGTCTCCTGTGTGGTGTAGTATAGAGGATCTGTCTCCTGTGTGGTGTAGTATAGAGGATCTGTCAGCTCTCCTGTGTGGTGTAGTATAGAGGATCTGTCTCCTCTCCTGTGTGGTGTAGTATAGAGGATCTGTCTCCTGTGTGGTGTAGTATAGAGGATCTGTCTCCTCTCCTGTGTGGTGTAGTATAGAGGATCTGTCTCCTGTGTGGTGTAGTATAGAGGATCTGTCCTGTGTGGTGTAGTATAGAGGATCTGTCCTGTGTGGTGTAGTATAGAGGATCTGTCTCCTCTCCTGTGTGGTGTAGTATAGAGGATCTGTCTCCTGTGTGGTGTAGTATAGAGGATCTGTCTCCTCTCCTGTGTGGTTTAGTATAGAGGATCTGTTCTTTTAGTTGGGTCTGTGCTTTGGTGGTGTAGTATAGAGGATCTGTGGCTCTCCTGTGTGGTGTAGTATAGAGGATCTGTCAGCTCTCCTGTGTGGTGTAGTATAGAGGATCTGTACCTCCTTTTTCTCCCTTTGTGTGGTTAGTATAGAGGATGTCTCTCCTGTGTGGTGTAGTATAGAGGATATGTCAGCTCTCCTGTGTGGTGTAGTATAGAGGATATGTCAGCTCTCCTGTGTGGTGTAGTATAGAGGATCCATCTCCTCTCCTGTGTGGTGTAGTATAGAGGATCTGTCAGCTCTCCTGTGTGGTGTAGTATAGAGGATCTGTCTCCTCTCCTTTGTGGTGTAGTATAGAGGATCTGTCTCCTCTCCTGTGTGGTGTAGTATAGAGGATCTATCTCCTCTCCTGTGTGGGTAGTATAGAGGCTCTGTCAGCTCTCCCGTGTGGTGTAGTATAGAGGATCTGTCAGCTCTCCTGTGTGGTGTAGTATAGAGGTTCTGTCTTGTGTCACATAAGAACTTACCACAAGAAACATATTTAGAAACTTTATTGGGACTGCAGGAAGATCAGGGGGAACCAATATAAAAATAGTACAAAAATAAATCTACAACTAAAAAAGAAGAAAAGTCTCTAAACCGCCCACAACGCAGGAGAGGGGGCGCTACTCATCGTCATCATCATCCTCGTTACCATCCTGTTCATAATCCTCATCTTCTTCATCAGAGTCATTGCTCTCTTCTTCCTCGTCATCCTCCTCCTCTCCCTCTGCTTCTTCCTCCTCCTCCTCCTCTTCCTCTTCTTCTTCTTCCTCCTCAACCTCCTCCTCATCATCCTCATCCTGGAGGCCTTCTTCTTCCTTTTTCAACATCTTCAAGTAGTCACTGGCTAGGATTTTCTTGGGCAAAATATCTGTGAATCAAGCAGTCAGCCAACAATGAATACAGATATCTTACTGTCTAAAATAAACCCCGTCTACTTTGTTGTCTGGTATTGGAAACAGTCAGCAAGCTTACACTCACCCCTAAGGCGGTGACTACACAGCACAGGTTTTCCGTCGGATTTTCGGCAGTTGTAGCATTCCAAAATGGCTGAAAATCCGACAGTAGCCTGTGCTGCATAGACAGCAGTGAGAAATCCGGCGGAATATGCAACATGTTGTATGTTTCGCCGGATTCTACTCGGATTTGCAGTCGGCCCGGTTACACCGAATATACGGGGCCGACGGCAAATCCGAAAACGGACCATGGACCAAAAACTGCAGTCCTGCCATGTCAATTCTTTTCAAGACAGAGCCGAGCTGCGCTTTTGAAACACGCAACAGCGATCCCTCATGTGAACGCCGCTGCGTGTTCGGCATAGACAGCAGTGAGAATCTCACCGCTAATTGTTAGAGCCGTCTTTGGGTCCGACAGTGCAGACCCCAAGACGGATCTGAAAAGCGCTTGTAACACAGAGTGTACACTCCATGTGAACAAGCCCTTAGTGTAATAATAATAATCTTATTTCTATGGCGCCAACATATTCCGCAGCACTTTACAATTCGGAGGGAGTAGGTGCAGACAAAAAGACAGACAATGCACAGTGAGAGCTACTTACAGATGAGACACAAGGTGAGAGGGCCCTGCTCGCAAGAGCTTACAATCTATTAGGGTGTAGGGTGAGATGAAGGGTGAGAAGTGCTAATGTTGTGGATGGGAACAAAGGTTATATATGTGTGATCCTTTGTGTCTCCATTTTAATGTATTAGTTAGTACATACCTCACATATACATATATATAGTAGGCACATACCTATGTAATACAGCATGTAAAAGCTGTCTGTATATCTCTTGTCACTAATATGTTAACAAAATGGCCGCCTGTAGTAGTTTGTAGAGATCGTCGTGTAACCCAAGATGGCACCTCTGCTGAAGTTACACCCTGTGTCCAAACATTCCTGAGCTGTGAGGAGGGGTCTGTAGATAAGGACGTGCCAATAGACGCTCACAGCCAGGTACTTGTGATGCTTCTTATCTACTAATTTGCAAAAGTATAAAAAAGTTGCCATTTTGTGAATAAAGCAGAAAGCACTTTCATAGCAGCAAGGCATGTTGTGATTCGTTTTCTTGGTGCACCCTTTGTTATTTTTAAGCTAATTTGGACCCCCACAAGGACAGAATAGCCCCTTTGAGGCTACTTCCATTTCACTAGGTTTACAATGGTCCAGCCATGTGACATAAATATGGGGTGGTTTTATGTAGAATTTGGATGGACCTGCCACCCAGACAGTACATCTACAGTACAGACCCAAAGTTTGGACACATCTTCTCATTCCAACAGTTTTCTGTATTTTCATGACTATATAAATTGTAGATTTAGGCATCAAAACTATGAATTAACACATGTGGAATTATATACTTAACAAAAAAGTGTGAACCAACGGAAAATCTGTCTTATATTCTAGGTTCTTCACCACCTTTTGCTTTGATTACTGCTTTGCACACTCTTGGCATTCTCTTGATGAGTTTCAAGAGGTCGTCACCTGAAATGGCCTTCCAACAGTCTTGAAGGAGTTCCCAGAGATGCTGAGCACTTGTTGACCCTTTTGCCTTCACTCTGCGGTCCAGCTCACCCCAAATCATCTCGATTGGGTTCAGGTCTGGTGACTATGGAGGCCAGGTCATCTGGCGTAGCACCCCATCACTCTCCTTCTTGGTCAAATAGCCCTTACACAGTCTAGAGGTGTTTGGGGTCATTGTCCTGTTGAAAAATAAATGATGTCCAACTAAACGCAAACCAGATGGAATAGCAGCTGCTGCAAGATGCTGTGGTAACCATGCTGGTTCAGTATTCCTTCAATTCTGAATAAATCCCCATTAGTGTCATCGGCAAAGCACCCCCACACCATCACACCTCCTCCTCCATGCTTCAAGTGGGTACCAGGCCCCCCACACCATCACACCTCCTCCTCCTGCTTCACGGTGGGAACCAGGCCCTCCACACATCAACCTCCTCGTCCTGTTCACGTGGGAACCAGGCCCCCCCACACCATCACACCTCCTCCCCCATGCTTCACGGTGGGAACCAGGCATGTAGAGTCCATTAGTTCACTTTTTCTGCGTCGCACAAAGACACGGTGGTTGGAACCAAAGATCTCAAATTTGGCCTCATCAGACCAAAGAACAGATTTCCACCGGTCTAATGTCCATTGCTCGTGTTCTCTCTTCTGCTTGTTGCCCGTCCTTAGCAGTGGTTTCCTAGCAGCTATTTTACCATGAAGGCTGCTGCACACAGTCTCCTCTTAACAGTTGTTGTAGAGATGTGTCAGCTGCTAGAACTCTATGTGGCATTGACCTGCTCTCTAATCTGAGCTGCTGGTAACCTGCGATTTCTGAGGCTGGAGACTTGGATGAGCGTCTCCTCCAAAGCAGAGGTGACTCTTGGTCTTCCTTTCCTGGGGCGCTCCTCATGTGAGCCAGTTTCTTTGTAGCGCTTGATGGTTTTTGCCCCTGCACTTGGGGACAGTTTCCCCAATTTTTCGGCCTGACTGACCTTCATTTCTTAAAGTAATGATGGCCGCTCATTTTTCTTTACTTAGTTGCTTTTTTCTTGCCATAATAGAAATTCTAACAGTCCATTCAGTAGGACTATCAGCTGTGTATCCACCTGGCTTCTGCACAACACAACTGATGGTCCCAACCCCATTTATAAGGCAAGAAATCACACTGATTAAACCTGACAGGGCGACCTGTGAAGGGAAGACCATATCAGGTGACTACCTTTAGAAGCTCATCAAGAGAATGCCCAAGGGGTGTGCAAAACTTTAATTTAAAAACAAAAAGGGGAAGAACCCAGGGGAAAATAAGAAATGAAATTTTTTGTTGTTTTCAACACTTTTTTTATAAGAAAAAAAAATTTCCCCATGTGAAAAATTATTGGTGGGTGTGTGTGGGTGTGTGGTGTTCGCGTGGGGATTGGGGGGGGGGGGTGTGTGTGTGCGCCCTGTGTGTGTGGCGGGGGTGTGTTTGGGGCCGTGTGTTGTGCGCGTGCGTCCATTAGGGGTTTTGGGAGGGGGGACAGTGAGAAGGTTTTTTTCTCAGGGCCCCCTTAAAACTTTGAGGGTTGTGAAAGTACCTGATCGCCCGGGTAGCATTTTTCCCAAAAATTGGTGCCGCACGTGTGAATCTTGGGGGACGGGGAAAGGGAGGTTCGGATGTTATGAGTGAAAACCTTTTATATCAATTTAGCAGAGCGGAGAAGCTGGGAAAGGGGGGTAGAAAGATTAGAGAAAGGGGATGTAGGGGGTTTTTTTCAGCCTGGGAGAGAGCAGGGAGGGGGGTAAGGAATGTAGGGGTGCGCCCCTTTGGGGAAAACCGGTAGGGTGGTAGGGCAGAGATGGGGAGGAAAATGTAGGGGGGGCAGTTTCTGTTTGGGGAGAGAGGTAGGGGGGGTTAAAAGGGGTATGGGGAGGAGAGTAGGAAAGGGGCAGCAACGTGGAGAGAAGCGGGTAGGGTTGTAGAAAGATAGAGAGGGATGTAGGGGGTTTCAGCGCTGTGGAGAGAGCCCGGGGAGGTTTGTAAAACAAAAGGGTAGGAAAGGGGATGTAGGGGGTTTCAGCACTGTGGAGAGACCCGGGGGGAGGGGGGTTTGGCAGAGATGAGGGAGGAGATGTTGGGGGGTGCAGATTTGTGGAGACAGCGGTGTAGGGTGGGGGGACAGAGATGAGAGAGGAGATGTGGGGGGTGCAGCACTGTGGAAGCGGGTAGGGTGGTAGAAAAGAGATGGGAGGAGATGTAGGGGTGCAGCGTTGTGGAAGAGCGGGTAGGGTGGTGGACAGGATGAGGGAGGTGGTTTTGGGGGTGCACCCAATGTAGAGAGAGCGGTAGGGTGTTGAACAGGATGGGGGAGGAGATGTAGGGGGGTGCAGCACTGTGGAGAGCTTTATGGTTGAAAGTGATTAGTTTATGTTGTATCCTGTACTGAATGGGCAACCAGTGCAGTGACTGACACAGGGTAGAGGCATCAGTATAGCGGCTGGGAAGAAAGACAAGCCTGGCTGCTGCACTCAGGACAGATTGGAGAGGGGAGAGCTTGCAGAGAGGGAGACAGATTAGCAGGGAGTTACAGTAGTCAAGACGAGAATGAATAAGAGCAACAATGAGAGTTTGAGTTGTTTCCACAGTGAGAAAAGGACGGATTCTGGAAATGTGTAGAACAGACGACTGTACAGAGCTTGTTGTAAAGACAACATTTTCTAGAATGTACATCAACAAAAGAAGCTCTGAACAGACCCTGAAGATGCAGGGCTGTGGAGTCGGTAAGCCAAAGCTCCAACTCCGACTCCCTTATGCATGTTGCATGTTTAAGTGATCACTTTACTGTAGTAAAATGGTAACATCCGGCTGTTTATCACTTTATGATACAATAATCAAGCTAATTAGGTAGAACAGACACTGACAAGCAAAATGGTAACAATGTTTTGAACTTGTGACTTTCAGGCTCCATATCTCACCCTCCACTACAGCTTTGTACATGAGGCTACAGCATCATTTTATAGACAATCATCTTACCTATCTTATACATACATTATTTAATATTTAGCATCTACTCAGTTATGCAGATTCTTTCCTGTAACTGCATTGTTACTGTTTTGCTCCTAAAAATCAAAATGTTATTTTTTATTATTTTGTTAGTATTTGGTAAATCCACCTTTGGCTTTCAGCACTGCCCGAGTCCTTCTGGATCAGATTCAAGCATATCTTTACCAAAATCTGATCCTGGTCTCTTCTACATGTTCCCAATGTTGGTGCAGACTGAATTTGGGTAGGAATACAGCTTTGTCTTCACCTCTACCCACAAGTGTTGAATTGGGTTGAAGTCTGGGGACTGTGGGGCCAATACAGCAACTCTACTTCATTGTCATTGAACCCTTCTGTCTCCAACCTTGACGTCTGCTTCAGGTCGTTGTCCTGCTGGAACACTATGTCGTCCTTTTCATCCCCATAGTACTCGAGTGTATGAAGTAACTCATCTTGTAGGACCCTCACATAGAGCTTAGCATTGAGGTCACCATCCATCCTGGTCAAGTATCCAACATCTTTGGCTGTGACCCCTCCCCATATCCTCAGGCTTCTTCCACCGAACCTGACAGTTGTTCAATTTCTCGCCCCATTTGCCCCTTTTCCCTTGATTCTTCCCATTCCCCCCATCAGAGACCGGTCTATTGACTTTCATCTCATCGCTCCAAACCCCAGTTTCCAATCTTCCATTTTTCTTACTTTCCTGTAATCTCTTTGCTGACGCTTCTTATGAGGAGATTAAAGTCGCGGCTTCTTCCCCTTTTTTCGGGCCCTCATTCCAGATCTCACTCTTATGAAGCCCACGAGCCGCCTCCACTGCCGTGTCTTAGCGTCAGAACTGATCGACCTTGTGATGAGCGACTTGTTGACTCCGATATTTCCCCCGGACGTCACCTCTTGGCTTTGGAATGGATGGACGGGCTTCATTCCATATTCTTCCCGCTGTCAGGGCCTCACATGATGCAGTTTGGCCATATTCTGGGCCCAGAGATGCTATCGATGAACAGGATGATGCTGCTTCTCTTTTTTTGGGAAATCTTCTTCATGGCTGCTCGAACCAGTGACCTTTACTTGGGAATCAGCCTACTAACACCCCGAGCTATCAGGGCCTGTGAGACCAGATTGGAATTTGTCCTCACAAGAAGAAAAAGATTGTCTCACCACCAAGAGCAAAACCGTAACAATGCAGTTACAGGACTAGAATCTGCAGAACTGAGCAGATGCTAAAAATAGTTACAGCTCAAAGTTATGTATGTGAGCCAAGATGATTGTCTACAAAATGATGGGAGTCTCACGTTCAAAGCTGTAGTGGATGGTGAGATATGGAGCTTGAAATCACATTCTAAAAAATTGTTACCCTTTTGCTTGTCAGTGTAAATATATTTATTGGATACGACTTTAGAACACAAAAAACTTTAATAAATTGTAAATATGCTGCAGTAAGGGGGAAAAACGTCCTGAATAACATTTGCGGAGTCTCTGAATTTGTTCTGAGAGAGTATCGCCTCCATCAGATCCTGCATACATGACCTCACATCTGATCTCATTATTTCCAGGCTAGAGAACGGCCTCTCTACCCTAACTTGGGGTGGGGGCAAAACGATACCCCCAGGGGTAACATCTCTAACAATGTCAGGGTATAAAGGAATGCCTCAGCCACAGTCAGTTTGATGAATGGTTGATCTTCTACTTCATTGAAAACAGGTGAAAAATTTTGCTGAAATCTGTTTGCCCTGGGAGCAGAATCCTTTCCCCTAGGGCAGCGCTTTGCCTGCTCCATGTCCTCAATTACACTCCTCATGGGATAAGGCTGAAGATAAAGGGAGCAGGAGCACTGGCCGGACCCAATTCCTCTTGCTCTTTGCATCGAACTAACTGGACCAACTTATTATATATTTTGGGAGTCAGTCCATTTTATAATGACTCCGACTCCACAGCCCTGCTGAAGAGGAAAGGAATGGCGGGAGAGTTCTGCTCTGGAGTATTGCGAGTGCAGCTCTGGAGTATAATACAGGAAGTAACTGAGGATCAGTACAGGATAAGTAATGTATATACACAGTGACTGCACCAGCAGAATAGTGAGTGCAGCTCTGGAGTATAATACAGGGTGTAACTCAGGATCAGTACAGGATAAGGGAATTATGTACAGTGACTGCACCAGCAGAATAGTGAGTGCAGCTCTGGAGTATAATACAGGTTGTAACCCAGGATCAGTACAGAATAAGTAATGTATGTACACAGTGACTGCAACAGCAGAATAGTGAGAGCAGCTCTGGAGTATAATACAGGATGTAACTCAGGATCAGTACAGGATAAGTAATGTATGTACACAGTGACTGCACCAGCAGAATAGTGAGTGCAGCTCTGGAGGATAATACAGGATGTAACTCAGGATCAGTGCAGGATAAGTAATGTATGTACACAGTGACTGCACCAGCAGAATAGTGGGGTGCAGCTCTGGAGGTATAATACAGGATGTAACTCAGGATCAGTGCAGGATAAGTAATGTATGTACACAGTGTCATCACCCACCAGAAAGGATGAAGTTGTTTCATTGCTCATGGTGTTGATCCGATGTAACCAGGACGTACAAAAAAAAGTAATGTTGACCATGACTCACCCAGAATAGGGGTGCAGCTCGAGGATAAACACAGTAACTCGAGCATGCGGGAAAAGTAATGTATGTACACATGACTGCACCAAGAATATGAAGTGCCCTTGGAGGATAATACGGGAAATGAAAACTCGGGACAGTGCAGGATAATAAGTATGTCACATGTCTCCCCCACCAGAAAGGACTGGAAAGTCCGGATCCTCCGCGGTGGAGAAAAGTCGTCATCGTCGGGGTTTTGGGACTTTTTTGCATGCCCGTGTTTGTAAGAGTAGGACGCCAAAAATGTCACGAAGAGCTCCTGTCAGAGGAAAGAGCAGAGGGGATGAGGCCAAGTGACTATATACGAGATGCACAATCGTCAGTTTACAATGATATCTATTACGAAAACAAGCGCCGGATCATCAGAGGCCGGACGGATCAGCTGCCGATTGCCTGTTGAGTATAAACGTATGGGGGGGGGGGGGGGCGGCTTCTAATTTTGCAGGGCTTTAGCACAACCTTGCAGAGTTTGCAGCTGCAGGAGCAGCGCTCTGGCCGTCAGTGGCAGCCGGGCTCTCACGGGGAAGGCGGGGGCGGTTTGCTTCTTTTCCTACTTTCTGGATCACCGTGTACACGAGCTCCGTATATACAGCTTTCCTGCTCCCGTCTATGGGGATCATGTGATCGCTGGGACCAGGCAACTGCAGGAGCTGCTGAGTCTCATTAAATGCAGATCAGTTCTGCAGCTCGGGGGCCGGTAATCACCATAACAAAAAATGTCTATACAAATGGTATGTGACCGCTCAGAGGTGATAATATATCAGGGTAAAAAGATAAACATTATCCTGACTGCCTAAATCATGTCCACCCCGGCCCCCAACCAACCCTAAAACTGTAAATCATTACATGAATACATCCGTAATGGAAAAGCGACGGCATTACACATTTATTTTAGCGCCCCTATTTGCTGTGTTCTCCATTCTGTTCTATGGGAGTTCCCAGTACAGGGGAGCGCTGTGTTCTCCATTCTGTTCTATGGGAGTTCCCAGTACAGGGAGCGCTGTGTTCTCCATTCTGTTCTATGGGAGTTCCCAGTACAGGCGAGCGCTGTGTTCTCCATTCGTTCTATGGGAGTTCCCAGTACAGGGGAGCGCTGTTGTTCTCCATTCTTTCTATGGGAGTTCCCGTACAGGGAGCGCTGTGTTCTCCATTCTGTTCTAGGGGAGTTCCCAGTAGAGGGGGGCGCTGTTTCCCCATTCTGTTCTATGGAGTTCCATTTACAGGGGAGCGCTGTGTTTTCATTGTCTCCTATGGGAGTTCCCAGTACAGGGGAGCACCGTGTTCCCTCCATTCTCTCCTATGGGAGTTCCCAGTACAGGGGAGCGCTGTGTTCCCTCCATTCTCCTCTATGGGAGTTGCCAGTACTGGGGAGCGCTTGTTCTCCATTCTGTTCTATGGGAGTTCCCAGTACAGAGGAGCGCTGTGTTCTCCATTCTGTTTCTATGGGAGTTCCCAGTACAGGGGAGCGCTGTGTTCTCCCATTCTGTTCTGTGGAGCCCCCAGTACAGGGGAGGCCGTGTTCCCTCCATTTTTCCTCTATGGGAGTTCCCAGTAAGGGAGCGCTCGTGTTCCCTCCATTCTCCTCTAGGGGAAAAGTTCCCAGTACAGGGGAGCGCCGTGTTCCCTCCATTCTCCTCTATGGGAGTTCCCAGTACAGGGGAGCGCTGTGTTCTCTCCATTCTGTTCTGTGGGAGTTCTCAGTACAGGGGAGCGCTGTGTTCTCCATTCTGTTCTTTTGGGAGTTCCCAGTACAGGGGGGCGCTGTGTTCTCCAGTCTGTTCTGTGGGGGGTTCCCAGTTACAGGGGAGCGCTGTGTTCTCCATTCTGTTCTGTGGGAGTTCCGTACAGGGAGCGCTGTTTTCCCTCCATTCTGTTCTATGGGAGTTCAGTACAGGGAGCGCTGTGTTCTCCATTCTGTTTCTATGAGTTTTCCCATACAGGGGAGCGCTGTGTTCTCCCATTCTGTTCTATGGGAGTTCCCGTACAGGTAGCGCTGTTTTTCTCCATTTTGTTCTATGGGAGTTCCCAGTACAGGGAGCGCTGTGTTCTCCATTCTGTTCTTGGGGAGTTCCCCAGTACAGGGGTAGCGCGGGTTTCTCCATTCTGTTCTTTTGGGATTTCCCCAGTACGGGGAGCGCTGGTTCTCCATTCTGTTTATGGGATTTCCCCCCAGTACAGGGGCACGGCCCCTTCTTCATTGTCTCCTATGGGAGTTCCCAGTACAGGGGTGGCGCTGGGTTCTCCATTCTGTTCTATGGGAGTTCCCAGTACAGGGGAGCACTGTGTTCTTCATTGTCTCCTATGGGAGTTGCCAGTACAGGGGAGCGCCGTGTTCCCTCCATTCTCCTCTATGGGAGTTGCCAGTACAGGGGAGCGCTGTGCTCTCTCCATTCTGTTTTTCTATGGGATTTCCCCAGTAAGGGGAGCACTGTTCTCCATTCTGTTCTATGGGAGTTCCCGTACAGAGGAGTGCTGTGTTTCTCCATTCTGTTCTATGGGAATTTCCCCGGTACAGGGGACCCGCGGGTGTTCTCTCCATTCTGTTCTGTGGGAGTTCCCATTTACAGGGGAGCGCTGTTTTTCTCCTTTCTGTTCTGTGGGAGTTCCCAGTACGGGGGAGCGCTTTTGTTCTCCATTCTGTTCTCTGGGAGTTCCCAGTACAGGGGAGCGCTGTGTTCTCTATTCTGTTCTATGGGAGTTCCCACTACAGGGGAGCGCTGTGTTCTCTCCATTCTGTTCTGTGGGAGTTCCCAGTACAGGGAAGCTCTGTGTTCTCCATTCTGTTCAAAGGGCTTTCTCCTGCTCTGTGGGGTGATCGGGACTCCAGTGACCCGACAGAGCCGGAACGCTGCCAGTCAGCCTGGGGCCTGATAGCTCCAGGGTTGTCTGTGTAAGAAGACAGCGATCAGGACAGACTGTGTGCGGCCCTGACTGTTGCCTGGGTCAAACTGACTCAGATTTGAATCTATTAGCATATATGAATATGCTAATACATTAATAAGTATAAAAAAAAAATATTAAACACAGTTCTCCCTTCATGGGATTAAAAAAAAAAAAAGACGTAAAAAACATAAAAAATTGTAGAAAAAATAAAAGAAATAATAAAATAAATATTTAATAAAAAATAATTGTGCATACATTACAGACATAAAAACCCTACATATATTAGGTCTCCACACGACCGCAATAACCTGTAGAATTCATCTAACAAGTTATTAAGTGTGAAATGTGAATGGTGTAAAAAATAAAAAAAAAAACCAACAAAAATTAGAAAAAAAAATCTGCAATAATTTATAAGTGAACTTAAACTATTCCCCCATAAAGTCCAACTTGTCCCGAATAAAACGAGGCCTCAGACAACTGCGTCATTGAAAAAATAAAAAAGTTATGACTGTTAAAACGCAAGGAGGCGAAAACAAAAAAATTGTGCTGCTCATTCAGGACTTTTCAGGCATTTGGCTTAAAGGGGTTGTCTCACTACAAGGATTGCTGCTTTTTATGTTAAAGATCTTGCTAAAACAAGTCACTTTGCAATAAGTGTCCATTAACAGCGTCCTACCTATTCCTAGATATCCCCTCTTGTATGGGCTGCATCAGCTCCTCAGGTCACTATAGCTATCGACCTGTTCCGTCTCTCGTGATAGGCTGCCAGCGCTGGTTACTATAGCTCCAGACCTGTTCCGTCTCTCGTGATCGGCTGCCAGCGCTGGTTGCTATAGCTACCGACCTGTTCCGTCTCTCGTGATCGGCTGCCAGCGCTGGTTGCTGTAGCTACCGACCTGTTCCGTCTCTCGTGATAGGCTGCCAGCGCTGGTCGCTATAGCTACAGACCTGTTCCATCTCCTGATAGGCTGCCAGCACTGGTCGCTATACCTACAGACCTGTTCCATCTCTCCTCATAGGCTGCCAGCGCTGGTCGCTATAGCTACAGACCTGTTCCATCTCCTGATTGGCTGCCAGCATGGTCGCTATAGCTACAGAGACCTGTTCCATCTCTCCTGATAGGCTGCCAGCACTGCGCTGCTACAGACCTGTTCCATACTCCTGATAGGCTGCCAGCACGTCGCTTAGCACGACCGGCTTCTACTGCAGCCCAGTAGAAGCCCGTAAACACGCCCCTGAATTAAAAATGAAACCAAGAAAACAGGATTGAGGTGAGATGAGTCAATGTAGTGAGACAACCCCTTTAAGGGGTTAAGGGAGCAGTGCACGGCCTGTGGGGGCACAGCCGGGACCCCCTTTACTACATTTGGACACAACACGTTTCATTCTGTTGGGAGAATTCCTTTAAATCATGCCTGAGGTCGTTCTGTCGCTTCCTTGTGTGATAAGATCTGTGCTTGCTGTCAGTGAATGGTCACATTACCGCCAGTGAACAGAAACCTGCACTATCCGGAGCCTATGATAGGAGGAAGTCAGGGATCGGGACCCCCCTTTAATACTGACAATCCGCGTCCAGGTTATTGTCGGATTGAAGCCCCAGACGCGTGTCTTTCTGTGGTCCGCACTATAGCGATGATTCCTACTGGAAAGTAAGGGTTGTGGATTTTCATACATATTTTATGGTTTGAACAGAACCCGATACGTTACGCAGCAGAGGGTTCGTCACAGTCGCACCAGTCCTGTGAGAGCTGACAATATTGTCACTGTGACCAATTCTCCCCAGTCCTATTTCACCCAATCACCAGGGAGCACTGCCCCCCTTCCTGCCGCATGACATCACACCATGACGTCACTCCATGCCCCCTGTCCTATGACGTCATTTCATGCCCCCCCCTGTCCTATGACGTCATCCCATTACCGTAGCTTTAGCAGTGATGATCAGCGCGTCCTGGTTGATACTGGACACATCGGGCGAACTCTTCATAATCAGTTTCACCCGGGCCAGGGGCAAGGACACGAGTCTGCTCTCCGGCCCCGCCATAATCCCCCGTGTCAGCGAGAACAATAAAGTTGTCAGGATTCAAAATAACAACAGCCAACGTGCGGCGGCACGAACTACATCTCCCGTGAGCCTTCGCGGTTGGGAAACACAGATGGGAGCTCTGTTTCTAGGCTAAGGGGCTCTTAGAGATCCCAGGCGGGGTGCGGCGCTACGTCCTCAATTCACAACGAGGACAACGAGCAGCGGTCGCGGCCTCAGACGCTGCTGTGATAGCGGCCGGTGCAGCGAGGCATCATGGGAGTTGTAGTTCTTTGTACAGTAGCCGCTTGGTCCTTTGTACTAGGGATAGGACAGACTTCTCAAAAGTACAATGGAAGAATGGGGCTCGTGGTCTGTGACAGGCACTCAGGGAGCAGCTTTCATTTTCCGAAGGAAATTAGGAGATGGGGGTCTGTTGCCATGGGCAACAAATGGCTGCGGCGCCGTTTAACCCCTTCCTGCTGCAGTCTATTTTTTACACTGCATAGGCGTGTGAGGGCTTGTTTTTTGCGGGACAAGATGTTCTTTGTAATGCTGCCATTGACCATGTCATAGCATGCACTGGGAAAGGGAAAAAGTGTGAAATATGGGAAAAAAACGTACTTGCCGCAGGTTTGCAGGAGTTTTGTTAGTACTT
This sequence comes from Phyllomedusa bahiana, assembly GCA_025379985.1. NCBI lineage: Eukaryota > Metazoa > Chordata > Amphibia > Anura > Hylidae > Phyllomedusa > Phyllomedusa bahiana. Next base: position 93,349 of record JAODAL010008955.1, read on the forward strand.
TTAAAGAAGAAAAAAAACGTTCTCTCATTCTTAAATTTGCGCCGTTTTCTGCGACCAATAACTTTTTTTTGCTCTTTTACTACGGACCTGAGGGAGGATGAATAGTTTTGGGCGGGCTGAAGTCTCCCAGTTTGGGATAGAGGTGACTTTTTTTTATCACTTTTTATTCCAACTTTAGAGAAACTTTTTTGAAATGACAAAAAAAAAAAACCCACAATTTGGGCGCTTAGATTTTTTTTTCTTTTACAACGTACGGGGTAAATGATGTATTTGAATAGATGGGACTTTTACGGACGCGGCGATACCGATTATGTGGAACTTTTTTTTTGTCAAGCGGGAAAAAGGGGGTGATTTTAATTTTTAAGGTTTTAATTTTTGACATTTTTTAAACTTTTTTTTAAATTTTCACTTGTACATTCAGACCCCACCCCCCAGGGTACTTGGCCACTAGAGGGGCAGAATTGCTTGTACACCCTGTTGAATTCTACAAACCATGCAGAAGGGTGTACCAAGATGGCGTATCTATTGATTCTTACCTGGGAGAGGAAGTATTATAAAAGTTAATGTGGTGGTTATGAAAGCCTTTGTTATACTTCCAGCTGCACAGTAACTGATCAGCTTACATTTTGTATAGTGTTGTGGAAAAATAAAAGCTGAGCTCTGATTAGTTGCTATGGGCTCTGATTGGTTGCTATGAGCTCTGATTGGTTGCTATGAGCTCTGGTTGCTATGGGCTCTGATTGGTTGCTATGAGCTCTGATTGGTTGCTATGGGCTCTGATTGGTTGCTATGGGCTCTGATTGGTTGCTATGAGCTCTGATTGGTTACTATGAGCTCTGGTTGCTAGGAGCTCTGATTGGTTGCTATGGGCTCTGGTTGCTATGAGTTCTAATTGGTTGTTATGAGTTCTGATTGATTGCTATTGGTTCTAATTGGTTATTATGAGCTTTGATTGGTTGCTATGGGCTTTGATTGTTGCTATGAGCTCTGATTGGTTGCTATGAGCTCTGATTGGTTGCTGTGGGCTCTGGTTGCTATGGGCTCTGGTTGTTATGAGCTCTGATTGGTTACTATGAGCTCTGGTCGCTATGAGCTCTGGTTGGTTGCTTCGGGCTCTGGTTGCTGTGAGCCCTAATTGGTTGTTATGAGTTCTGATGGATTGCTATTGGTTCTAATTGGTTATTATGAGCTTTGATTGGTTGCTATGGGCTTTGATTGTTGCTATGAGCTCTGATTGGTTGCTATGAGCTCTGATTGGTTGCTGTGGGCTCTGGTTGCTATGGGCTCTGGTTGTTATGAGCTCTGATTGGTTACTATGAGCTCTGGTCGCTATGAGCTCTGATTGGTTGCTATGGGCTCTGGTTGCTATGAGCCCTAATTGGTTGTTATGAGTTCTGATGGATTGCTATTGGTTCTAATTGGTTATTATGAGCTCTGATTGGTTGCTATGGGCTCTGATTGGTTGCTGTGAGCTCTGATTGGTTACTATGGACTCTGGTTACTATGAGCTATGGTTGCTATGGGCTCTGATTAGTGTCTATTCGCTCTGATTGATTGCTCTTGGCTCTGATTGTAGAAAGAATACACGCCGTAGAAAAAACCCTAGAGTGTCTCAAAAGTTTTCCCCAGGTGTGCAAAAACTGGAAAAGAAAGCGCTGCTGAAATCTTATATATTACCACTCTAAGTGCCAGTGGAGGTCAAGTGTTCACCTATTTCTGCTGCACAATTACGGTACAGCTCGCTTTACCCGCTCCATATCCTCACCGTGGTGATTCTGGTCAAAGAAGCTGCTCCAAACTTCCGCCTTGATGTCCACATGGGACGCCAACGGAACACAAGGTATCAAGGGTATTTTAAAAAACGACTAAGTTCTTAAAAAAATGGGAAAAGCTCTAGAGCGCTAAAGTAAAAAATTACAGTTTATTTTACATATACATAACGCGTTTCACGAGTTCCACACATCGCTTCCTCAGATGTCTCAGAGAAAGCGAGTGTGAAAGGGCGTTATGTATATGTAAAATAAACTGTAATTTTTAACTTTAGCGCTCTGGGAGCTTTTCCCACTTTTTTTTAAGAACTTATTGTTTTTTAAAATTTTACCCTTAATATCTTGGCTCTGATTGGTCGCTATGAGCTCTGATTGTTGCTATGGCCTCTGATTGTTGCTATGAGTTCTGGTTGCTATGAACTTTGGTCACTTTGAGCTCTAGTTGCTATGGACTCTGATCAGTCGCTATGGGTTCTGATTGTTGCTGTGAGTTCTGGTTGCTATGAACTTTGGTCGCTCTGATTGGTTGCTATGGGCAACAAGGACAGTCTTGCTGCTAGACAGATTTCATACATATGGTCCTTAGCGTCTCTCACTCCACCTCCTCTCCTCGCCCTCTCTGTTGGTGTCCCTTAAGGTTAATTTCTGGAACCGCTTCTCCATTTATACCTTTTATGTGAAACAGCCTACAGAATCCCATGAATCTTGGTCGATATATCTTTTCTGATTTCCAGGACTTAGTGTATCTATCGTATATATTCTTATTCTTCTCCGTTTGCTTTCTACAACTCTACATGGACAGTACAGAATCCATCATCTTTCCCCATCCTGCTCATCTCCTTGATCAGAGCTGTCATGGCCAGGGGCGCTATGCTTTTTCCTGTTATGCACGTCCGCTGCCTTGGTTATCCTTTGGCTCTGCCCTGTCTGAACTGCATATTTAAGCCCTTACTACCTCCTGCCGCCTCCACCTGAAAAAACTTTTCCCAAATCTGCTCCTTCCTTGACTTTTACTCTACAAAAGGCTTGTGCATGCCCCCATCATCTCCTGCCTAGATTACTATAACATCCTTCCCTGTGACCTCCCATCTTTCTTGCTTCCCTCCAATCCATCCTCAACCCTGCTGCCCGGCTGATCCACCTCTCTTCTCATTCCTGCTCGTTATACTTTGGAACTCACTGCCACAACACATTGGACTCTCCTCCAGACTCACACCCCAGGATCGGAATTGGGGCCCACCAGTGGAGTTGCTTCTTGGGGCCTCACTAGTGGAGTTGCTTCTTGGGGCCCACCAGTGGAGTTGCTTCTTGAGGCCCACCAGTGGAGTTGCTTCTTGGGTCCCACCAGTGGAGTTGCTTCTTGGGTCCCACCAGGGGAGTGCATTCTTGGGGCCCACCACTGTAGTTGATTCTTGGTGCCCTCCAGTGGAGTTGATTCTTGGTGCCCTCCAGTGGAGTTGATTCTTGAGGCCACCAGTCAATAGTTCTCCATAGGTTTTAATGGGTCTCTGTCGCTCCTATTCTGATTGGCCGAGCTAGCCAAGCCCCCGCTAGCTCAGCCAATCAGCTCTTTTCTGCATTTTTACTGTATTTTGAACTATCCCGCCGTGGATTCTGATTGGTCAATAGTTCTCCATAGGTTTTAATGGTTCACTGTCGCTCCTATTCTGATTGGCCGGTTTCTGCCGACCCATGAGAAGCGCTTACAGAATTTGAATTACTGTATTTCCCGGTAATTTCCAATATCCTAATTCTTGAATTAGGATATTGGAAAGTGATTTTGTTTTATGTATTTTTGAGGTTTGAGCTCACTTCTGAGAATGTTTTCCGCCTTTATAAAGGCGATTTTTGATTCATACTCCGCACCGACATGTGGAATGATTTCTCGCTGTTTTCCAGCCTGTCTCGCATCGGAACAGATTTTCAGCGCAGTCCCGCACAGCGCCCATGTCCCCGCACTGTGCCCATGTCCCCGCACTGTGCCCCACACACTGGCGAGGCGCAGGGAACTATTCCCCGCATGTATGAGCGCACCTCCACGGACGGAGAATCATAGGCGCAGCCCCGCACTGCGCCTCCGTCCCCGCACTGAGCCACCCACACTGGCGAGGCGGACTTTTCCCCGCATGTATGAGCGCACTACCTCCGGCGGCGAATCTTAGGCGCAGCGCCACACTGCGCCTAAGTCCCGCACTGCGCCTCACACTCTGGCGAGGCGCGGCGGACTTTACATGGAATGTATGAGCGCGCCCCGGCGCCGACATAAATCAGGCGCTGATTTCGCCGGATAACCGGCGGAAAGGTGCGCCCCGACGTAGCGAGCTTCATACATGTCGCCCATAGACTTCACCTTTGTAGACACCTAGAAAACTGTGTTTTAAATGATCGATCCAAAAACTTGTGTGAAATGAATATATACCCCAAATTACGTTACACAATACTGATGTCCTGTCTGATATTAAGATCTAAAGGCATCCTGGTCTCTAAATGGATTATCCACCAAGACTCACGACGAGTTTTTTCAGTATATAACCTCCTCTGACAGTCAAAAAAAAAACTCTGCTCCCATGAAACTAATAGTGTCACCGTTTTGCACCTGTGAAAAGTGTCATGATACAGCCGATATTTTAAAAAGATGAGACCGACGGACATCAGACAAATCACTGTGTATCCTAACTTTGAAAGGTCCTGTGGTGCATCCCACATACTACAGCTGCGACAACTGATCATATATACTTGGAGTTGCAGTTTATATAAGATTTCACTTTATACTGTCTATTGTTTTGATATGAAATGATTGTATCTGTAATGTGGGCATAACCACAGGCCATATAAATTTCCTTGCCTACCCACCCTTGGCCATTCACAAGTGACCCGGGCCCCCCTCTTAGGGCCCCACCCTACAATAACCCCGCTGCCTTCCACCCCAAACCTTCCAAAGGCCGAGGACCTCTCTTCGGACCCCACCCCTTCAAACCGCGCCCCTTCCCCAAACACCTTCACAAGGATGGGGCCCCTCTTTTTTAGGAGCCTCCACCCCCCAAATAACCCCGCTGCCCCCTTTTCCACCACAACACCTTCACAAGTGACCTGGGCCCCCTTTTAGGTGCCCACCTAAATAAACCGTGCCTCTCCCATCACACCTTCACAAGAAAATGAGGGACCCGGGCTTTTTTTTTTCTTTTTCCCCCGGGGTGGGCCCCTCCAAACCCCCCCACATTAACCTGCTGCCCCTACTCCCCTCACACCTTTACAAGTGTGGGCCAACCCTTTGGGAGCCCCACCCTTAAAAACCCCGTTTCCACACCCACTGAACACCTTTACAAATGACCTGGGGACCCCCCTTGGAGCCCCCCACCCTCATTTAACCCCCTGCCCCTACTCCACCCTCAAAACCCTTTACAAGTACCTAGGACCCTCTCTTCGGGCTCCACCCACAATAACCTTCTGCCCTTCCCCCATCAACTCTTCCCCGTGAGGCCCTTTTCAGGGGCCTCCACCCACAATAACTTTCTCTCCCACTACTCCCCCTTTATAGATTGTAACCCCCTTGTGGAAGGGCCCCCTTTCCCCTTCCATTGGGGCTCATCTGTTTTATTATTGTATTTTTTGTCTTATTTTTTTGGCAACTTTTTTTTATTTTAAGAAATAATTTACCTGTCCCTTTCCCTCCCCTTCCTCCTTATCATTGCTATTTTCTGGGTTTACCCCCACGTTTCCACTTCTCTGTTTTTCTTCCCATTTGGGTTTTTTTACAGCAGTTTAAAAAAGCACCATGGAATCACAGGGACCCGCTTTTGGATGTAAAGGCCCCCCCGAGGGGGTTAATCAACCTTTGGCCAAACAACTTTGTACAGTATGTGCCTGGAATTTGCCACGTTAGCTTTCTGCAATGTAAAATTTTTAAAAAGGCTTTTAGGAAAGGCCCATCAAAAAATGGGTTAAAATTTTCCTTTAAATAAAAAAGGGCACGTTTGAATCGAATTAAATTGCCTAAAAACGGAAATATTTTTGTAAAGTGTTTGGCCCTGTTCACATGCCCTCACAAGACATGATGTTGAAATTTAAAAACGTTTCCTTTTTTTACACCATCCGTGAATATACAACAGCCATGAGATGTTATGTGGTCATGCATAAAATTTTATAAAATCCCATTCAGGCAGTTCTGCTGACCGCCAGAGGCGTAACTTGAAGCTCCGGGGCCCTAGTGCAAAAAGTGAAATGGGGCTCCCCAATTACCATGCACCATTTACAATTCTGTTGTCTCCTTATGTGGCAGAAGGGCTTTTGAGCCCCCTCAGGCTGCAGGCTGTAGGGCTACCTCTGCACCCCCTGTAGCTACGCCACTGAAGACCACGGTTATCAGGTCTCAGGACAGGTGTGAACCCCCTACTGACATTTGATGTAAAAGTTAAATCATAATACTGGTAAGGGGATCGGAAACAGATTGTTACGAATGGCGCCGCAGCCTACAAGTCGGGCTGCGGGTGCATTCGTCACACTGTTTGCGCCCCTGTGCCGGGAGCGAGGAGCGCCGCGGTTCGTGTAATGGGCCCGTTCGCTCACCGGGTCGCATGTATTCACCCAGCCGCGCTGCTGGTCTTCAGCGTCCTCCTGCCGGCCGGTACGCGCCTCCCTGTCCCTTAGGGATCGCTCGGTTTTAAAGGGCCAGCGCGGCGGTAATTGGTGGCGTGCCGGGCGCTGACCCTATAAAGGGCTCCACCTCCTGCCTTACCCCACTGGATCTTTAGTGCTCTTGCCTTCAGAGAAACCGGTCCATAGCGTCACTTGTGTTCAGGGTCGGGACTATGGGTAGGAAAGGGGGCGTAAAAAGGCATGGAGGGGCTGAATTTCCCATTGGAGGGGCGCTTTGTGCTTTATTTGCCTAGGGCACCAGAATACCTTGCCCCAGCCCTGCTTGTGTTTCCCGTGTACCGTACCCGGCTCTTGTTTACTGTCCACGAACCTTCGCCGCGTGTCCTGACCTGCCCGTCTGTCTTCGACTACGAGTTTGTCCGATGACTTTTGTACCTCGCTGCACCTCGGCTGCCACCACAAGCAAGTCACATCAGGGGTAGCGACCTGGGGAATTCCCCCCCGCGCAAAATCCATTTACGGCCCCTTTGGGGAACGGGGACCCCTTAGGGCTACCCGCCCGGGCGGGGGGCTTGTACCCTATTTGTGTTGGTCCAGTGGGTTTCCCCTACCCGTAAAACCCTTTCAAGATTAAGGTTATGTCTACACAGCACTGGATTCTCGTTGGATTCAGCAGCTAACATCTGCCGAAAATCCCGCTGTATCCAGCGCTGTGTAGACTGCAATGAAAAATCCTTGTTGTAGTCTATACAGCACAGATTTTTCGGGTCAGTTGTAAAATTTTGTCGGATTTTCAAAGCTGCTGGATTTTTACGAGGATTGCAGTGGGAAATTTTCGTAAAATTTAAAAGTACGGGGCCCTGGGGGAATCTGAAAACGAATGGGGTGTTTCAAATTCTGCCCAAAAAACCGCGTTCCCAGGATTTTTAAAAGCCGTCCCGGGTTTTGGACACTGTAGACATAGCCTAAAGCGCTGAGCTCGCTTCATTGGTGACAGGAAAAGGCTTTTAATTACGGCTGACACCCAAAACTAGCAGCCGGGATCAGAGCTCACATAGCTTAGGTAGGGGAAAACCTAAGGGGGCCCTGTATGGACCCCGGGCGAAGAAGCCCAGTTTTTTTAAAAGCTTTTGAGGGGGTTTAAAGGAGCCAGTGAGAATGGAAGAGTCCCACAGCACTTTATAACATACTTGCCAACTTTTGAAAGTGGGAGATCTGAAGGTGCGGCGCGCGTATTGTGGCGCTCCAAAAAACTGGCATGGTCACGCCCTCTTGTTGGTGAGCCACGCTCCCCTTTGAAAAAACCACACCCACTGCACCTAACTGTCTAAAGGGCTCTCGAAGAAAGCTAAAAAAGGGTTTTTGCATCAACCCCGCTTTCCTGGACTGTTGGATAAACCCACCACTTACCGGAAAACCCCCTAACCAAAGGGCCCAATGACCTAGGGAACTCTAAAGCCCCCGCCCCTACTCTGGTTTCTCCCCCTCCTTTGACCTTTCCCCCTGCCTTTAACATGTCAACCCTTCCCTTTTGCTAAAAATCCCCCCCCCCCGGCAATTTACGGGGGTTAGCCTTTTCCCGGATTCTCCCTACCTCATGATCGGGGCTTTCAAACGTCTCCATTTTCCCCCTCCAAAACCCCCCCCCCCGGCCCTCTCTTTTGTTGGTGTCCCCCCAAGGGGGAAAATCCCGGCCCTTTTCTCTTCTCTCTCTAAACTCTTGGCCTCCCGGGCAGCATAAACCTTTACATGGCTTTATTTCCAAAAGATGCTGACGATACCCCAAATCTACATCTCCCGGCCCGGGTGCTACCTTTTTTCTTCCCGGGTCCCAAAAATGTTTATCACCATTTCCTCCTTCTTCTCCTCCGGGCTCCTAAAAAATAAATGTGGGGGGGAAAACAGAAAAAAAATCTCTTTTCCACCCCTCCCCCCCTCCCCCCAAATTTATTCTCTATCTCAGTAAAAGGCTTACACTTCACCCGGTTTTCGCAAGTCCGCGCCTTGGGGTAAAACCCCGACTCCACTTTTGTCCTTCAAACCACACATAAAACCCTCCCCCCTTTGCCCGCCGCCCCCACCTGGGAAAAAAATTTCCCCGTATCCGCTATTCCTCAATTCGACACCACCAAAAAAAGTTGGTCCCCGCCCTTGTCATTCCCGGCCCAGACTCTGCAACATCCTTCTCTGCGGGCCCCCCATTTTAGCACTCTTGTCCCCCCCAAAAAAATCCCCAATTGGGTGCCCCTCTTTTTTACCCCTCTTTCGCTTTTCCTTTGGCCCCTCCCTTTGGGGAAAAACCCTTTTATGGCTTCCATTTGGCCCAGCGAAAATTTATTTTTAAAATACTAACCATGACCAAAAAGGGTTTTAAAGACCTCTCCCCCCCATACATTCTGCCTTAAAATTTTAGATAAATTTCCCCTTTTACGGGAATCTCCATCTCACCAAAAGGGCCCTTTTCTTGCCTCTCCCCTTATCAATCCCCCACATTTAAAAGTCTCCCAAAACTTTTCCCGTTGGGTTCCCCCCCTCTGGGAAATCACTGCCCAACACATAAAACTTCCCCCCCTCTACCCAGCTGCAAAAAGCAACCCTTTAAAAACCATTTCTACAGGATTTTTCCCCATAACCTACAATTAAACCCCTGGCCCCGCCACCAAATACACCCCCCCTTTTCCCCCCACTACCCCCTCCAAAAATTTTTTGGGGCCCCTCAGGGGGTTTTTCCCTCTTTTCCCTTTATCGGTTTTTTGTAATCATTTTTTAAATATTAAAGTATGAAAACCCCCCCCAATGTTCCCAGGGGCCCCGGAATCAAAAGCGCTTTTTTAAAAAATGAATAATAATAAAAAATAGCCTATTTAAACAATTGAACTGTTTCCCGCCTTTTCCTGTTTCGTGCAGCGCCTGTCCGCCCCCCCTTTTTTCGCGGCCCTGCAGAGTCAGAGAGTTAAAAGGGCGGGCGGGGGCCTTGACACTATTCTTGGGGCCTGTTTTCATTTTAAAAATCCCCGCGGCCCCTTTTCCCTGGGGGACCCCCCCATTTGGAAAACCTTCCCGCCCCAAATCGGGGGGGGTTGGCCTGTATGCTTTTACCGGTCCCGTTTTACAGTTTAAAATTTTTTCTCAGCCAGGACACTTTGGGAAAATGGTATGGATTTGTAAAAAAAGTTTATGCCAAAAATTTTTGGGGCCAAATTTTATTTTTTTTGGGGGGTTTAAACCCCCCCCCCGCCCAAACTTGGCACATTCAAAAATGTCATGTTGATGCAGGGGAAAGTGCCAAATTTAGGAGGGTTGGGCTATGTTGTGGATTTGGGGAAAACAAAAAAAATAAAAAAAAAAAAAAAAAAAAATATATTTTTATTTTTGTGATCCTTTTTGTCTCTATTTTAATGGGATTTGTTAGTATATACCTCACATATAAATATAATTATTTTATACATTAAAAGGAACATACTTATATAAATTCAGCAGGTAAAAGCTTTTATTTTTAAAACCTTTTGTTATTAATTTGGTTTTAAAAAAATGGGCCCTTGTAGTAGTTTGTATAATCGTCGTTTTAATCCAAGATGGGGGGCCTAGTCGAAGTTACAAAACCCCGTGTCCCAAAAATTCCTTTTAAGTGTAGGAGTGGTCCCATAAAATTAACATGTGCCAAAAGCCTCACAGCCGGGCCTGTGATGTTTTTATCTTTCTTTAATTTTCAAAAGGGTATAAAAAGCCACCCTTTTGTGAATTTAAAATCAAAAAAACATTTTCATAGCAGCAAAAAATTTTTGTGATTGGTTTTTTTCGGTGCACCCTTTGTTATTTTTTAAAATAATTTTGGGAAACCCCAAAAAGGGCAGGATAGCCCTTTGAGGCTACTTTCCCTTTCCGATGTCGCCCTTTCAACGTTTGGGGGATGGGTTGGATTGGGTTTATTGACCGAAAAAATGAAACTTGGGTGGAGCTTCTACTGGCGGGGGCCAGAAGAGAGATAAGGCGCCATCCTTTTTCTGAATTTTCTGTGGGTAAGTAGAAATTTTTTTAAATTTGCTTGTCCGGGGGGATTGGGGTTTTTCTAGTGGGTGCTTTTATATGTTTCTTTTGGTTAATTGTTAGATACGTGGGGCAGGCAAAAGGTCGGCCCATGGGTATTGAACCTATGACCCGCAAAATTTTAAATCCTTTTGGGGGGATTTTTGTTTTTTGGTATTGAATGTTTTTTGGGGAAATGATTGAAAGCAAAGGGGTGGGAAAAACAAAGGTTTTTAAGTTAGCTGAGGGAAAACACCAGAGCGGAAAGCCCTAGAGGCGCTCAGGGGATTTATGAGGGAAACTTTCCCCCTTTGGGGAATTTTTAACACGGGGGGTTCTGGTCTCTTCGCGGAGTGGGGTGTTTCAGGGTGGGGTTGGGGGGAAAAAGGATTTTTGTGAAAAATTGAAAATTCATTTGATGGGGGGGAAAATGAAATTAAGCTTTTCCTTGGTAAAAATGGGAAAGCTGAAAACCCCAACTGCATGGGAAAACGGTTTCCCATCACGTTCGATACGAGGGCTGTGAGTTTTGTCGTGTGTGTTTTGTCCCCGCAGAAAAGAAAAAAAAGAAAAGTTTTGGTTAAAGTGAGTTTTTTGAAAAGCGCCAAACTTTTTTGGTTTTAGGTGTAAAAAATGTTAATAAGAGTTCATTGTTGGGGGGGAGGGAAAAAGTAAGTGAAGTAGTCTGAAAAATTTGGGAAGTAGCTGAAAAATGTGATTTTAAAACCCCAAAAAAGCATTTTTAGAAAAAAAAATGGAAAAGTCTGAGGGGGTTTATACAGAAAAAAGGTAGAAATTTAAGGTTTTTAGAATTTTTGTTGGGGGGGCCCGAATCCCGGTACGTGTAAAATAGAAAGGTTTCATTAAAAAGGGTGGGGCCCCGGGGGTGCAGCTCCCTAGTTATTTATCACCCAGGAGAAGTTTCTTTAAACAAAGGAGGGCAAGGAAACTGTGGGAAAACCAAAAGCCCTTAATTTGGGGGAGGGGGGCTTGTTTTTGGGGGGTGGAGAGCAAAGTTAGGGGGTGTAGGGCCCGAATGGGTGGGAACAAAAGGGAAACAAAGCCCAGAAAAAAGCCCCCTGTGACAAATTCCCCCTGCCCCCTGGGAACCACACCCTTTTGCTCCCGCCCCCGCCCATTTCAAACCCGGGCTACCCGAAAATTTAGTGCCCCCTGGGTGCCCTTCCCCTGTTTACCCTTTCCCCTCCAGCCCCCCTACTGCTCCCATTAGGAAGTCACATTTTCTTCCTTTGGGTTAATTGCCCGCCCCTTCCGGGGTTAAAACCTTTTCCCGGACCAAAATGGGAGCACATAGCAACTAATGTCCAAATTTTGGATGCCCGATATGGGGATTATGGCGACCAGGCCCCAAACCCGCCCTACAGTGGAGAACATCATGGTATGGGAGGAGAAAAATACCCGTGGGAGCAAGGGGTTAACAGCTGAGGATGACCCGGGAGGAGGGGAAAAAGACGAGCGGGGGAGCTCATTTCGACAAGCCGAGAAATATTCGGGTTTGGGTGCTGCAGGGGGCACACCAGCTGAACCCAAATGCATTGCACACCCCCCGGGGAAAAACACTGGAGGAGCAGTAAACTGACCGTGGGGGAGGGGACAGGAAATTTACTTTGGCAGACCCCTGATCTTTCAGGCCTCACTCAAGGGGGGGGGTGTGAAAGGGGTCCCCCCAAAAAAATTATGTTACATTCCCACCAAGTCAAAATTTCTGTCTTAACGGGTGAAAATTTCCCCGGACCCCGGAAACAAAAACCCATGGGCCTATTACGGAAGATTTGCGCAGATAAGAAAGAAATAAAACAGAAACTTGGAAAAAATTTTTGGGGCCTTGTCAGAGGTTTTAAAACAGGGGATTTTAGGGGCCCATTTTGGCCCAAAAAAACCTTCTTTTAAAAACCCCCAAAGGGAAAGAATGGGGGTCACTGGGTTGGGCAGGAGTGGATTTTTGTGAACGCTGGGAAAAAAATGGGCTAAAAAACAGACCTTTTTGATAGGCGTTGAACCCGACTTTACTTCACCAGGATAAAGGGGGAAAAAAGTGGGGAAAAAATAAATTTCACGGAAAACTAAAATGTTCTCTTTATTTAGGTTTTTTTTTCCTTTGAGAAACCCAATTTCTTTGGTTTCTGACCAGTGCCTTTGTGGATGGCCTGGGAACCCATCAAGAAGCAGTGAAGATGGTTCGGTGAGTCAAGACCCTACCGTAGTACGGTGCTTTAGTTAAAAAAAAGGTATTGAGATAATTGCTGCGGGAAATTTTTGGGTCAAGGTTGCTCCTGTGACGCATTGAGGACTTGGATTAAAGCCAAGACCACCGTTACTTGCTTGAACTGAACAGGCAGGACATGGTTCCCCCCCCCCCCCAAAAAAGAAGAGAGGACCCAAAAGCCGATCTCGGACCTGCTCCTGATATCTGCCCTATTCTGAACCCAGCCCATAGGCGGGATATCCATTTTGTAAAAATTTTGGTAGGGGAGTGAAGAAAACCCCTTTTCCCCTTATGAAGATGCTTAGACCCCTTCAGGTGAAAAAAGCTATTCCCAGTCCCCTCACTAGGCACCCCGGCCCTACCGAAGCCCCTTCAAGTTTTGTATCGGAAAGGGAAGGACATCCCCTGGGAGTTCTAGCGCGGGCCATGGAGGCCCAAAAAACAGACAATTTTGGAATACTCTGAAAGGCTGGCCCAGCTGAAAGGGGAGGATTTTCCAGTTTAAAAGCTGTAGCGACCCCAAGTCTGCTGGATAAAACAGCGGATTTTGTAGTCGGAATCCCCCATTTTGGCTCCACGTGACCCCCTTCCCCATTTCAAAAAGGGCTTCTCCGTCAGCACAGTGTCTCAGGTTCAGGTTTCTTCCTCTGGGAAAAACGTTACTCTTTTGCAGTGTCGGATGGGGGGTTGGGGCCCCCAGGGGAAATGATTCGGGGGCCCCCCCTAGTACATTAAAATATTAAGGGCCCCTCAGAAAAAGGCCCATTTTACACATAATACAGTGTGCAAAACAGAACTGTATTGTGTAGTACAATTTAGTTACACATTTGTCAGTCTAACATATCATAGACACAGGGCTAAGTAGCTCCATCCATATCCCCCCACCCACCCTCCATTACCACTTATCCCCTCCCCCACCACATACAAAAATCCCCCGCCGTTCCACTTGTTCCAACGCACTCTCCACCACCCCCTTATTAAAATAAAATCCAACCAGCAGAAAGTAAAAGTGTGACTCCTATCACAGGGTCAGGTGTTCCCTCACTCTTACAATCAGGGACACATGTGCGCTGCCACTATACCCGCGCCAATATAACTTACAACATATAGAGACCACATAGCGGTCAGACACCAGCTCAGGTATAACCTACAACACTGCCATATGGAGACCACAGAGGTCAGACACCAGCTCAGGTATAACCTACAACACCGCCATATAGAGACCACATAGAGGTCAGACACCAGCTCAGGTATAACCTACAACACCGCCATATAGAGACCACATAGTGGTCAGACACCAGCTCAGGTATAACCTACAACACCACCATATAGAGACCACATAGAGGTCAACACCAGCTCAGGTATAATCTACAACACCACCATATAGAGACCACATAGTGGTCAGAGACCAGCCAGGTTAACTACAACACCACCATATAGAGACCACATAGAGGTCAGACACCAGCTCAGGTATAACCTACAACACCACCATATAGAGACCACATAGAGGTCAGACACCAGCTCAGGTATAACCTAAAACACCACCATATAGAGACCACATAGTGGTCAGACACCAGCTCAGGTATAACCTACAACACCGCCATATAGAGACCACATAGAGGTCAGACACCAGCTCAGGTATAACCTACAACACCACCATATAGAGACCACATAGAGGTCAGACACCAGCTCAGGTATAATCTACAACACCGCCATATAGAGACCACATAGAGGCAGGGCCGGGACAAGGCATTTTGGTGCCCTAGGCGAGTACAGCCAATGGTGCCCCCCCCCCTCGCTCTCAAAAAAATACCCCCCCCCCACACACACACACTAATTCCTCTCACCCCTGCGCCAGGTCCTGTCACTAATTTTCTGCACATTCCACATAGCTCCCGTCCATCTCCTCAGCAGTCACTGCACAATGAAAATCAGCCCTGACAAATTTGCATTTTCAAAATCGCTCCCCTCCGTATGACAGTGCAATACCCCTAAATAACAGTCACTCAATAATCCACCGATACATGGAGCAAATCTACCAGACGAATGATTGTGACTAAAACCACTCCTACAAAACCAAGACCCCAAAACTATTACTACTTAAGGCTCAAATAATTCTGCCAGACCCTGACCAAACGCAACCCCCACATGTGACTATCAGCTGTACACAGGCTCTGATTACATATACCACCGCCATACAGGGACCATATAGTGGTAGATACTAGTTGTATGTAGGCTCTGCAGAAATATAAGTGATTACACTGCAGTTACATTTAGTGGACTCACAGGAGGACGGTCTTTTCTGATACAGCGTCGTTCACTTTCCTGTTTCTTCACCATCCCAGGTTCACACCCCTACATGCTGAGTTTCTCCCGGCACCAGACTCGTCCCTCGAGGATATGGACACAAATTATCTATAGATACCACACATTTGCCAAGTAACTCCATAATAATAGAGATAAATAACCCCCTTAGTCCCAACAGTACTCTACAATAGATAATGCCCTCTTGAGTCAGGCAGGTATAATAGATATTGTCCCTTAGACAGGTACGCTAATATAAATAATAGTCAACTCAGACATGTATATAGCTAGGGCTCAGGCAATATTATAGCTAGGGTGTTCAGGCAGAGGCGTAAATGGTGTGCTTACAGGCAGGCGTAATGGGTGCTCAGGCAGGTGCGTATCGGGCCACAGGCAGGCGTAAGGGGCCACAGGCATGCTATACGGGCCACAGGCAGCTGTATGGGCCCACAGTCAGGCGTAATGGTGGGGGCCACAGGAAGGCGTATGGGGGCCCACAGGCAGCGTCGGCGGGGCACATCAGCGTAATGGTGCCACCAGGCAGGCATATGGGTGGCCACCGCCAGCCATATAGGGCCACAGGCAGCCGTACAGGGCTCCAGTCAGCGTAACGGGGTCAAGGCAGGCAATATAGGTGCCACAGCAGCCGTAATGAGGCTCAGTCATTCTTATGGGGGCAACCCAGGAACGGCAGGCATATAGTGGCACCAGGCCAGGCATTATAGGCCGCCGCAGGCATGTATTATAGGTGTGCCAGGCAGGCAGGCATGTATGGGGGCCACACAGGCACGGCATTATATGGGGCCCGCAAGGCAGTAGCATTAGGGTCCGCAGCAAAGAGGCATAATAGTGGGGCCGCAGTGGCAGGCATTACAGCGGGACCGCATGCGGGATATAGGGGTCCCACAGGCAGGCATTATAGGGGGCCCGCAGGCAGGCCATTAAAGGGGCCGCAGGCGGGATATAGGGGGCCACAGTCTGTGCGTAATTGGGGGCCACAAGGCAGAATATAGTGGGGCCCACAGGCAGGCACTTAAAAAACAACAACATATACTTAACCCAATTCCCATGGGGCGACGCGCTCCTCTTTCTGTTCCTCTACCATGCCGCGCGCTCCTTCCTGCAAGCTTCCACGTGAAGCGCACGAGGCCCTGTTACACGCTGGTGCCTGCGCCGAGGAGACAGGCACACCAAAATCGTGCGAATGACCTCCACGTCAATGCGACCACCTACGCCAGCCCGCTGAGTTCCCAGCAACACGGGCCTCGGGTCTGTTCGCTCAGCAAGCATATCTGACCCAGCCTGGAGCGGGCCCCGACACTGTCCTGCGGGGGCAGGTGAGCGCTTGCTACAAACATGCCTCTCCGTGCTCCGCAGACGCGGTCACAAGTATCGTCCGGCGCTTAAGGAGCATGCCCATGGCAGCGGCAATGGGAGCCCCGGCGAGGGTCCGGGCCCAGAACGTGTCGCCCCTTGAGGATAGCATATATCTGAAGGTGTTAGGCGCTCCTAGGGCGGGATCGCCTACCTTGGCCTACCCGTCTGTCCCGTCCCGCATAGAGGCGATCAGAGCACCTGTTTAAAGGTCACCGAACACATTACAATATAAAAAATAACCCATTGAAGTCAGGGTGACTCACCAAGACGTCTGAGGTCGTTCTCCTTCTCTCATGAGCTTCCGATTCCCTTTTCTTCTCTGCATCTGTTCCACACCCCTATGATGGACGTTGTCCACCCTGACACCACTCATCCCTGCAGAAATTACAACAAAATATCTTAAATCCTCAATTTTCCAGCATTTCTTACCTATCCCACCTCTTACAAACTACCCCAGGGTGTGAGAGAGCCGGGTACACAGCCTATACCTTAGGGTTTGGAGGGTGGTGAGAGGCCCCAGGTAACTAGATAGGCCCTAATCTTAGGTAGGTAGAAAACCAACCACCAAAACCTGCCCCGCTGGCATAAGTTGCTAGGCCAGCCTCCCATAGCCGCTAGCGTTGGTTGTGTTACAACCTAGCCAACAGGTAGTGTGTAGTAAATATCTCCCCCAGTAGACATAAGTCCGACAGAATGCAGGGGGGAAATATCAGCCCCATTTAGCAGTTGATAGCTCACAGTTGAGGTGGTGGAACAACCGCATTAGTTAGGCTGTATGTAGGTGATGGTGAGTCCCAATTAGTTTAGCCTGAGTTAGGCTGTTTCCCCCAGTAAGGTAATCTGAGGTAGTTAGGGTCACCCTATAAATAGGCTGCAAGCAGTTAGGACCCCCTTTAGGTACTATACAAGCAGTTAGGGGTCTCCTTTAGGTACAATACATACAGACAGTTAGAGGGGCTCCATTTAGTATTATACAGACAGTTCAGGTGTCTCCTTTAAGGTAGTCATACATGGGAGTTAGGGCCTCCTGTTAGGTATGTGCAGGAAGGTCAGAGGCCCCCCCTTTAGCTACTGTGTAGGTAGTCAGAGCCCACCTTAAGTAGTTTAGGTAGCCAGGGCCCCCTTCGTAGACAAGGCCCCCCTGTAGGTAGCCAGAACCCCCCTTGTAGATCCCGCTGGAGGGGCCCCCTGTAGGTAGCCATAAACCACCCTTGTAGTCAGGGCCCCTTTAGGTAGTCAGGACCCCCATGTAGTCATGGCCCCCCTATAGGTAGCTTCGGGTGCCCCTCCAAGTAGGGAGCTCAGGGCCCCCCTGTAGGTTAGCTCAGGGCCCCCTTAGATTGCCGAGACTCCCTGTAGGTAGCCAGCGGCCCCCACACTTGTAGTCCAGGCCCCCATGTAGGTAGCCAAGCGGCCCCCCATGTATGTAGCCAGGGCTCCCCCCAGTAGTCCTAAGCCAGGGCCCTCCATGTAGGTGGCCAGGGCCCCGCTGTAGGTAGCCAGGGCCCCTCCCTAGTAGCCATGTCCCCCCCGTAGTAGCCAGTGGCCGCCTCTCCACATTCAAGTAGCCAGGCACCCCACTAGTAGCCACAAGCCCACCCCCTTGTAGTCGGATGCCCCCCCCCTTGTAGTCAGGCCCCCCTATGTAGTCAGAGTCCCCTCTAGTACAGTGTCCCCCCAGGTCTAGCCATATCCCCCCCCCCCCCCTAGTAGCCAATCCCCCCCTTTGTTAACTAGTCTCCCCCCCTAGAAAGCCATCCTCCACCCCTAGAAGGCCAAGGGCCCCCCCCATTGTAGCCAGTGTCCCCCTAATCAAAACAACCCAAGCCCAGAAGCCCCCCTTAGTCAGCCCCCCCAGTTGTCCCCCTTAGCCAGTGGTCCCCCCTGAATCTATCTCTCTGAGCCCCCCCTTAACGCCAAGCCAGTGGTCCCCTAGTAGCCATTGCCCACCTTAGCCAGTGTCCCCCCCATATTAGCCAGGGCCCCCCTTAGCCAGTGTCCCGCCCATATCCGCCAGGGCCCCCCTTAGTCAGTGTCCCCCAGTAAGTTGGCCAGGCCCCCCTAATGCCAGTCTGTCCGCCCCCATAGGTAGCCAGCCCCCCCGCTACGCCAGTTCCTCCCCAATAGTAGCCAGTGGACCCCCCCTTAGCATCCAGGGCCCCCTTAGCCAGTCTGAACCCCCCCCCTACACGTAAGCCAGAGCCCCCCTTAGCCAGTGTCCCCCCCCCATATAGCCAGGGCCCCCCTACACACACAAGTTCCCCCCCCAGAGTAACCAGAGCCACTCCTTAGCCAGTGTCCCCCAACCCCATAGTCAGCCAAGCCCCCCTTAGCCATGTGTCCCCCACCATAGTAGCCAGAGCCCTTTTCCCTTACCATTGTCCCCCCAATAGTAGTCCAGTGGCCCCATAGCCCAGTGTCCCCCCCCCATAGTAGCCAGGAAGCCCGCCCTTAGCCATTGGTCCCCCTCAATATTAGCCAGATCCCACATAGCCAGTGTCCCCCCCATAGATAGCCAAGGGCCCCCCATTAGCCATTGTCCCCCCCCCATAGTAGCCAGAGCCCCCCCTTAGCCATTGTCCCCCCCCATAGTAGCCAGAGCCCCCCCCTAGCCATTGTCCCCCCCCCATAGTAGCCAGAAGCCAATACCCCCTTATCCATTGTCCCCCACCGATAGATATGCCAGTGCCCCCCCTTAGCCATTGTCCCCCTCATAGTAGCCATGTCCCCATCCTTAACACAGTCCCCCATAGTAGCCATGTGCCCCCCTTAAGCCAGTGTCCCCCCATAGTAGCCAGAGCCCCCCTGTAATGTAGTTTTAAACCCACCCCCCCCCAAAAAAAACAATCTATCACTTACCATGCTCTCCGCTCCCCTCGGCTCCCGCTCCTGGACAGTCCCCCCGGCCGGCTTCCGAGCTGCCGCCGGCTCGGTACACAGCCGACACGCCCTGCATAGGTGGCGCAGTGAAGTGAACGTCAACCACGCGCCTATGACAGCATTCTAGGGGCCGGCGCCCCGGCAGGCTGAAGGCCTAATGCTTTCAGCCTGCCGGGGAGATCAAGCGGCAGCGCCGAGTAGCGCTAGTGGGCACGCTGTGCTCCCCTGACACGCCGGTCGGAGCACAGCCCCGTCACGATTAGAGCCCCCCCCAACTCCCGGGGCCGGTCCTCTAGGCGCTCGGCGAAACGCGGAGGTCCCGGGGCGTTCATATGACCTGGATGCGCGGAGGTCACGGCCCCCTATCCCCGGGGATCGACGGCACTCGCCGCTCCGGGTCCCGTCCAGCGGCTCCTCATGGTCCCAACCTTAGGAGATTCCCCGGTCCCCCTCGTCCCAGTCCTGAGCCTGCCTCTTATGTCGCTGTTTTTGTGTACACTCCATCCAGCCACCTTACTTCCCCTCCTTCAAGGGGGGAAGTAGGGATGAAGGGAATCGAAGAATCCGGCTTCACATGAAAGCCACGATTGCTTTGTATTCATGAAGAAGTTTTACCTTCATTAGTAACCCGGATCTTAGTTCTAGTTTGTGGATATCCAGATTTGAAGACATGCAAGGAACGATTCAGCACGTGGATATGCCGTGATCACATCACGTACGCATTGTTGGGAATCAAGAAGTCTGCCATTGCATAAGTCACCCGAAACACGGCAGCAAATGCACATTTTGACACTGAGGGCAGACAACAGCAACAAATGTACGGACTCCAAGATACCGCTTTTCGGTCGCCCATAGACTTCTGTAACCATTAGGAAAGCACAGTGATTTCTCACGGGCTTGCTGTAACCCAAGTGATACGTGTACCAGCCATTCAGGTCCTGATTAACATGGAGATGCACTGATGCTAGCCCACAGACAGTGACAATATTAAAAATACAAGGCTCATGGTAAGCTGAATACAGAAAGACGAAACCACTTGGCTGAACCAAGCAGCCATAAACACTAGGAGGGCGCCGCAAGGAAGGTGAGACCAAAGGGGAAGCAAGTCAGCTGGCAGTGGTGCAGGAGGCAAACTTGCACACCCAACCCTCAAGGAGAGTGCTGGCCACAAGATGCAGGAAACAACGGCTCATACTGGAAGAACAGGGAAAGCTGGAAAAAAGAAGGGAGCCAAGAAGAATGAGAAGACGGGCATATATGGAGTAGGGAGGCGACCCTGCTTGCAGGCGCTAATACCCAGCTGTATTAGCAATGTGGGCACATGGAACGGGACTCTGAAAGCACAGACGGCTTAAAGTGGCAAGAGAAACCAGACAAGCCCTGACCAACAGTCTGCCC